>CAOGCB010767244.1:0-17184 GCA_948266635.1 Cnidoscolus chayamansa
AGATCAATCACTTCTATCTGAGTTGTTTTTTCCATCCTCATCTTGCTGAGTTCTAAGTTCAATTCTGAAATCTGCTTTTGCAATTTTGCTCCTTGGTCTGGTAATCTTGAAACTGTAGCCTGTCACAGTTTTCCTCCAAAAATGAGAAACACTAAAGTGTGTGCATATTCTCAATTTGAAAATTCTTTGCTCTCAATATTCGGTAGGCTGTAAGTTCGAATAGTTGCCACTAAAGCTAAATTCTCCCTCTTAAAGAATTATAAAAAAGAAAGAAAGAAAAAACTATTGGCAGCAGCAGCACTCTGAAAAATACTGCAGAAACTAGCATCCTATCATCTCTGTATGAAAATCAACTACAAATTCAACATACCAAAGCTTCCAATATTTAAACTCTGAAAAATCATACAAATTTCAACATACTGAAGCACCCATCATGAACTCTCAAGTTTTCACAATAGATCAAACCATGATCTCCTTCTTACCTAACTACCACCAATATCTAGAAAAAGTTCCACTTATTTCTAAAATCTAGTGCATAGCTTGATGATTGTGACATTAGCAAGCATTATAAGAGGGCTAACAAATAAAGATTCAACAGATCGAATAAAAGAGTAGACAAAAAGAAACTTATCTAGAGTTTATACTGTTATTGAATCAGATAAAAAGCAAAGCATTGACTCACTAACGGAAAAGAAAACATGAATTGTTCTTCAAACAAGATTTTAGGCAGTAAATTTGATATATCCTTGTCCACACTATGCTTGCAGTTCAAACAGTTTTTAAATTCTTTTGGGATTTAAGCATATTATCTTGCACCACTTTCTTTAAAAAAAAAAATTTGTTGGTCATGAATCGTACCTTATTTCCAAGTAATTGTGACAAACGATTGATTCTCTCTTTGATTTCAGATTCTGTCAGTTTGCCAACACTATCAGGTGAAGAGCTTTTCTTATTCAGTTTTACATCCTTTGGATTGACAGCATGCACAGCCCTATAAAAATAAAAAAGCAAATATTTTACATTGACTGTAAATCTTTAGAAAAACAATATGCACGATATTACTTTAAAGATGTACAATGGATTAAATCTTACAGTCCATGCCCATCAACATTGCGTTCAAGTGAATAACTTGATGAACATCCAACAAATGCATTTCTTTTTCTCCTGAATCCATATTGAAGTACCAATCACAACATTCATATCAATACATACTTATTACTCAAAATGCAAATCCGAGACTACTATATAGATTAAGGAGAGCTAGTTAAATTGAGGGAGAAAATGACAATATGTATTTCAATACGAGTTCAAGCAATATTTAATTGGACTGAAATGAGTTCAAGTAGGGGTGGCCACTGGTTTTAATTAAAGATTCAGGGGAATTGAGACCGAACCACAAGGTCTCCCTACTCCCTAGATTTCAGTCCTGATTTTAGTTCAATTTGGTTCAGTCTCAATTAAAACCAAATGTCTGATTTTCTTTTTCTTTTTTTTTTTATTTGTTGAGAGGGATTTTCAGATTTTGGATTCAAAATAAGAATTTTAACAGAATTAGCACAAGTGAGCTCTTTGATCAAGTTTATCTTTCTTTGATTGTTGAAATTATTTTCTGTGATTAACTCAAATTAATTCAATTTGAAACTAAAAATATTGCCAATCCCTTCTACCTGTCGATCAGTGTGTTATGAAATTATTCAAACTGTAATATTTGGTTCGGTTGAAGAATAACCTAAAACCCACACAACACCCAACCTATGTACAACCCTGCCAGTTTCATTTTGAGAATTAACCAATAACTCATGAACCTACAAACGAGTCTTATTCTACTTCTCCATTCATTTGTCCAGCAGCCCCTAGTTCAACAACTCTCATCTCTTTCTTTTCCCATTCTTCTAATTTCCCCACCTCTATCTCTCAATTCTAACAACATCCTTGCCTCCACCACTTCCTCTGTTCCATTTTGATGTCAAGTCAATGCATGCCTACTCTTTCCTTGCCTAACTGTGAAGCACCTAGGTACAAGAGGCTGCTTGACAGAGTTAGGAATTTGTAACAGAAAAATTATGAGAAAAGGAAGATGGTTTTGAATTGATAGTCTGCACTCAAAAGGATTATGGCAAATTACAATCACCGCAAATAACTCAATACCACTCCTCTCTCTATTTCAGAACTCAAAAAGAAACAAAAGAAACACTCAATCCACAGGAATTCCAAATGGGAATCCTTGGCCCAGCTTTAATGGTGTTTGGAGAAATTACTAGTCTCCGATATAACCTCCTTCATACGCTTCTCTCCTTAGATATTTCCCCCAGCTGCTTTTCCTTCATCATTTGGTATCCCAATATTCTAAGTAACACCTCAGTCCTTGAAGAATTGTTGTCCTCCTCTTCAGAATATTCTGCCAGCTCATTCATTCTGCATTGGCCTTGCTTAGCATAAACTCATAGAATTCAGGTCCATGTTCTTGGTCCACTTTTGAAGCTGGATCCATATCATTGCCGTCTTGAAAAACAGCCTTGAGGACAAGAATGAATGGTGGGAACTGGTTATGAAAATCCACTTGTTCCAACCAAGTAACTTCATGCAATGGTTTGCCCTTCCATTTAATTCATAGCTGAGATTGACAAACATTGCTTTCCATATAAATTAACAAATTCCTCGGATTCAAATGCTTCTTCCTCAATAGCCATGTCTTTTGGCAATTCATCAATGAAAATTTCTGAGAATGTGATGTTTTATTTAGATCTGTACGTGTATTTATACAAGAGAAATCCTTGAAAAAATAAACAACTAAACTAGGAAACATATCTAACTTAGGACTCAATTCTAGGACCTAGTCTTATAGCCAACAACTATGACTTGGTTGCACAAACTAACACGCCCCCTTGATCTAAATTTTGCTTCTGCACTTGATCTGACAACTACACTTTGCTTCTTGCTTCTCCAAGTGACCAGATTTCCTCCCACATATATAAAATAACCCGTTGTAGATCATCTATCATCTGGAGACCCAGCCCAATCAGCATTAGTAAAAGCTTCTTTGTGGAAGTGGCCATGTTTTGAGAAAATGAGACCTTTTTCCTGAAGCAGACTTAAGATATTGCAAAATGCGAATAACGGCCTACATATGAGACTCTCACAAATCATGCATGAATTGGATAGCCACGATTACTGCATAAGCTATGTCTGGTCTACTATGCGAGAGATAGATGAGTCTTCTAATTAATCTTTGATATCTCCCTTTATCAACAGAATCTCCAGTCCCTTCTTGCAGCTTATAGTTGCTCTAAATAAAATATCACATTCTCAAAAATCTTCAAAGCGGATTCTTAGCACTGAACAAGCTGCATAATGGCTTCTTCTTTTTTCTTCTTCCTCAAATAAGTCATTAGATCTGGTTTGTCCAATAATGACCTAGTCTCCCCCTGGACAATAGTCTTTCCTTGAGTACTAGTGTCCCCCTCGACAATAGTCTTTCCCTGAGTATCAGTCTCTTCCTGGGTAAGATCATCAAGCACTAAAGGACTAGATGTCACCTCTTCTAGTTCATGATTCTCCCCCTGAAGAAGTGATTCTACGATGTTGGGCCTCCTATTTGTGTTTAGGCAGGCGTAATGGACCTCCTATTTGTGTTTCGGCTAGGCGTATAGACCTCCTGTTTACATTTAGGCTAGGCATAATCACGCTCCAATCGGTCTGGGTATGACGAGTGTTGAGAATATGAATCCCACATCGGTTAGCTAGGAAAAATATATGTTAGTTATAAAGCCTTAGCAATCCTTCCCGCATAAGCTAGCTTTTGGGGGTGAATTAGGCTCCTATTTTCTTAACAAACTATTAGTACAAATGCTAATTTTGTTTCATTTACATCTGAAATGCAAAAGATAAAAGTTTTTAGATGGATTCACAGAATGTAGACAGTCAATGAGAAGATACTGGTAGCAAGAGGTAAATCTGAACAAGATCTAGGATGTTTTCAAACCATGTGTTACGCAAATTCAGGTGGCTTGAATTTCAACCGCTGTCTACCCTCCACCATCCCTACTTGTAACTAGTAAATACAAATAGCGAAAATAGCGAAGAAATTTAGTAATAGGTACATCCAAGTCCATTTTGCTTGTTAGTAACTGTAAAACTAACAGGGAATTTTAAATTTTCAAATAAGGATAAATCATATAAAGGAGAAAGACTCATGCATAATAAAACAAAATCCAAAATAAAGAATATCAAAATACTAAATATGCTTCATATAAAAATAATCAAACATAATAAAAGTTTCACCTTATCTCTTCTTCTTCTTCTACATTTACAACTTGTACACATGCTGTTTTGGAGAATAGTAAACTGTGGTGACTAACCCCTGCTATGCCTAGACTCTCCAGAAAGTTCACATGGGCTTCCAAGGACTCATCCCTACAGCAAAAGTTAGAAGTTACGAGTTAATTTGAAGTAAAAAAAGTGCTCTGTATTTATTATTGCAGCATGCACGCATACAAATTTGAAAAAATGTATAAAACTAAATACGAAGTTTAATCAGAAAGAATTAGAAGCAGAGTTACACTACTTAATTTAGGCCCATGAACTGCTTAGGAGATTATAAATGTAAATCATTATAAGCTTTACACATTTATTGGCATCAGATTTCTTAATTATGATAGGCTTGCATAATTTATGGATATCTGTCAATGGAGCATTTAAATAGTAAAACAATAATTTTTTTAAGAAATATGTCATGTATCAGAGGATTTCAAAAGCTTTTGCAGAAGTTAATTGAAGACCTAAGAACTGAGGCATTCTACAGAAGCATCCATAGCAGTTAATAAGTTAAGGGAGGATGTATATGAGCTGTTGCATGAGCTGAAAACAGCTGTACCAGCTGGGAAGAGGTAGTACAACTGTTTTACTTACAGATTTAGCTATAACATTTTTTTGAAAATAAAATAAGATGAGGGTTGTGATGTAGTATAACTGTGTTAGATACAGATTTAGCTATAACCCATGACTTCAGAAGGTGCAGGAAAACAAGAGAGTCTTCAGGAATAGCAAACATTCGTGTATCACCATTAGAAATATAATTTATGTTAGTAGGATAACAAAACAAAATGATAGACTCGTAATAGAGAAGTGAACTGACATATAAAGGTAGACGATCAAAGAATGTAATCTTTTCGCAGCGTTGCCAGAGATGTACAGAGATGTGTCATAGAAAGTTTCATGTGCCGAGACTAAGTATTTGTTTGTATTAGGATCATAGCATTTGCAACCTTTTTTGAAGACCAGATTATTCTTGGAAGACACAATAGATTATGTTGGAGTTTGTCTTTGCCAAGATTGTGATTATGAACAAAACTGCACTGGTTATTGTACCCTCAAAGTCAAAGGCGATAGCAATTGTCATCCATACAAAAAAAAACTGTGCACGTTATATAATTATACCCTCAAAATCCATTATGGTCTTTATATTCTGCACCAATTGTTAGTTAAAATGGAGATTCTGCCTAGTGTTAGTTAAAATTGATATATGGTTTGCTTCCACCAATCAATCAACAAAAGCATATTAGTGCATGTAATAGTTGATGTAAATAGAACCATTACATCTTGTATTGATGGTCATGCTCTTCATGTAACTGCTGTTGCGTGAGGGAAATATCAAACCCCTGCTTTGGGAGGCTGAATAGTTCTCGAAGGTCCTGAAAAATCATTTGCATTTGAGTAAAAGACCACACTCCAAAAGTTGCACCTCAAGGTTGTCCAATAAGGCAGCAAACAAAAACCTTATATTGCATACCTGCTGGCTGAAGTACCGAATCTGTTCCTTGTGTTCAGTTGCAGTTTTAAACAGCCCCCCTTTGAATATCTAAAACAAAAAATTTACAAATGACATCATTATACTATCAAAGCTTTATTAATGCACAATAAACCATATAACCAGTTATTAGAGATGCAAGGTAGATTTTTAGTTATTCCAGCACAAACACAAAGGATGTAAACTACATTTAAGCAACAAGATTTGCAATTCAACTGTTAAGGTTACATGTGCATGTTCAACTGTCAAAATTAAATTGCAACCAGAATATAAATTGAATAACAGAAATTTCTTCCGAATTAAAAAAGCAACTAAATATATTCAAAATAATGTCCAACAGAAATTTCTTCCGAATTAAAAAAGCACTAAATATATTCAAAATAATGTCCAAGGAATATATGTTTTAACCACTTTGCAGCATTGTATTTAATACTTGCCAACTGAGTCTCAACAGTTCATTTGTATATTTTATAATATAAACTTCACGTCACAATAGTAAGTAAAGGAGGCTTTCCTAAAGTTCTAAACTAAACCAACCAAACGAGGCTTTTTTTTGATACTTTTAAAATAAACTAACACTTAGAAAAGCCACCAAATATATTTAATATAAAGTCCAAGAAATATAGTGTTTCAACTTTTAGCCAGAATCATAATTGGTGTAACAACAACAACAACAACAACAACAACAAGCCTTAGTCCCAAACCAGTTGGGGTCGGCTGTATAGATCCTCTAGCAAAATAAGCTCACAAGCAATATCATGATTGTTTGAAAGATCCATAGTGAGATTGGCTAAGATTTTACGCTGGCCTACCTACCGCCTTTACCCGCGCTTGGGACCGGCTACGCTACTCGCATAGGCGGAGTTATAATTGGTGTAATAGAATCAAATAAATCAGTTTGAAATGAATTAAATAGTCTGCCAATGTTATCAATATTTAAACCATTAATACCTCAGGGTTTTGAACAACTGAATCAAAAATAGACTTAGAATTTAAAACAGTGTAACGTAATCAGTCTGAGTCAATTTGAGATGGCAATATTTTAAACCCTAAACTAACATTCTAACAGTTCACATACAAATCTGTATACTCCATATAATCTTCACATCACAACAATAAGCAAGAGGGGTAATCTTCACCTGCTTTCTATATATCTTTTCTTCAACTGTTCCACACGTCATTAATCTGTAGACAATGACATCTTTCTTCTGGCCAATTCGATATGCACGATCAACGCTTTGGTTATCCGTGCTGCAAAAAGGCATAATTAGTGAGTTTACATATCACTCCAATAAATCAGTGAACTTACGAACTACTTTATAAAGTGTGATAGGAATAGCCAGAAAATATGATATGGATAATATGTAGTGTGGACCTAAAACTAAAACATATCAGACATATATTCATGACTAAGGTCAGAAGGTTTACAATTCAAATATATTTTAATTCCAAATCTTTGTCCACATTTTGGATTACATATTTTCCATCGAAATTTGTTACAGAATATAGTATTTGATAGATATTAGGTGACAAATAGATAAGAATTGTATATATTAGACAGTTGAGATCTATCTAGAAAGATAGAAGGTAGAACTTCAGTAGGTCACTGGTGTATGATATATTTACCTCTATATATGCATATCAATCTCTTAATTAAAATCAATAAAACTCTACTATTCCTTCTAACATGGTATTAGAGCCTTTGATTCAATATTGAGCCTCCCATTTGTATTTGGGCTAGGCATAATGGACCTCTCGTTTGTGTTTGGGCTAGGCGTAATGCCTCCCGTTTGTATTTGGGCTAGGCATGTGTTTCCCGCTCCAGTTAGTCTGGGCATGATGGAAGTGTTGAGAATATGAATCCTACATCGGTTAGCTAGAAAAAATATATGTTAGTTATAAAATCTTGACAATCCACTCTTCACGAACTAGCTTTTAGTGTAGAGTTAGGCCCAAACCTACTTTGTTAACATGGTATCAGAGTGGAGTTAGGTCCATACCTACTTTATTAACATGGTATCAAAGCCTAGGGAGTACAATTAAACTATCAAGGATGTACAATTCGTCTCTTTCTTTCATGGCATTTAAATCGTCTCTTTCTTTCATGGCATTTAAAATTTATCTATATTTTAACTACTGCATTTTTTTTCCAAATTACTAGAAATCTGGTTATAGGACAAATATTTATTTTGTTACAAAGTCTTAAATTCATGTATTTTATTGCTACAAATTGAAGTTCATGTAATTTCTTTTTGAATTAGACAAGTTTATGTTCTTGAAATTGAGCCATTTATTCTCATATATGTTTTTTTTTTAAATATATATATGTTACTACATAAACAAGTTACTTTGAGCAAAACAGAGCTATAAATGCCTTTCCATTCCATCAATACCAAGATTTACTAAATCTAGATGAAAGAAAAAGCATAAGCACCTTGGATTCCATGCAGGATCAACCACAATGACACGGTCAGCTTTTGTAAGTGTAAGGCCAAGACCACCAACTTGAGATGTAAGGAGGAATATAGGGGCCCCGAAACCTTCTTGGAAATCCTGAAAAAACAATATTTCATATAAGGGTTCTAGAAATGAGAAGTTCAATCTAACTATTCCGACTCCTCAAGACACACATTAACAATCTTCACTCTGTCGCTAGCTTTGCTGGTGCCATCAATGCGTAAGAATTTGTAACCATTGGACAGCAGGGATTCCTGCAACAACTAAAGATAGATCAAAAACCACCTTTAAAAGCATACAATCTACATATTAACAAAATTGAAGCAAAGTAGAAAAGACAACAAGCATGAACTTACAAATGTGTTATAAATTTAAAGATTCAAAAAACACTGAAATTTTACGAGAAGATACAGCAGCATTTTTTCCAGCTCTTCAACCATCAATAACTATATAACAAAATATAAAATAAAGAATGTTCTCTTTCAAATAACAAAATATTTATCAAATTGTATGAGAAGTCAATTTATACATATCCAAGGTGAAAAAGCATAGTACATCAGCTAATATAGAGATGAGAGAAGGATAATTGTGTCATCACAACCTATTTTATTAGAGAGAAACTAAAAAGGTAGGAAGGCAAGGCTTCAAGCACTAAATTTCACCTTACAGGGCTTCTTTTCTAGCCTATGACTAAACAAAGACCTAACTCTATTTCACATATGCCTTGTCACATATAAGAGACGTAAGGAGCAAAAATAGCAAAATAGAAATAAGCATGTGATATAGTAGTCATGTACAGTAGTTATAATGAGTCTGCAAATAGCAGAAGCTGTTATATGAGCTGGAAGGAGAAAGGAATCTGTTGTAACAACCCATCACATGCTACTATATAAATTGCATAAACCAGGAATGAAAGGGGGCTGAAATTTATCAACAATCTCTAATTCTCCTATCTATTCTTCTCTCTACACTCCTTGTCTATTATCTTCTCCCCATTTCCTTCTATCCTATCCCTTCTTCTTCTTCTAAATTTCCTAAGGTCATGAATTACCTGACAATTGGTATCAGAGCTAGGAGAAATCCAGCTCCAATCCGATCATCCCTCTCGAACCCTATCACCCCAGTCCAACCCGGTCCGATCAATCCAAACCGATACTGAAGAACAATGACTCAATCAATGGCGAATCAAGAAGGAAGGGTTAGTGAGCTGGAAGAGCAGCCCCGGACAATCCAGGAGCAGCTCATGGAGAAAACGCAAAGGAATACAGAGGAGCTGCGTGAAGAACTTCGCAGGGATAAAGAAGAGTTGCGTGAAGAAATTTGCAAAGGCATAGACAGCTTTAGAAATGCAATTGTGGAGGAGCTGAGGAGTATTTTCGGGAACAATAAGGTGGATAAAGGAAGAGCAGTAGTTGGAGATCGTGAAGGAAGAGCAGTAGCTGGCGATCGCGATCGTGAAGGAAGAGAAGTAGCTGGCAATCGCGATCGCGAAGGAAGAGTAATAGCAGGCGGTCGCGATCGCGATGATGGAGAACCTTCATCTCCCTTTGCAGCCGAAGCATTTTCATCCTCAAGTAGGGATCTGAATCTGATCAATGCAGGAGCCTTATGTGTTGGAAATTTTGCTAGGACTCATTCTCTTGAAGTTTCTGGAGTTTGTAAGCAATCCAGTATCCGCAACAGATATGAAGTATACAGTTCCAATATGAATTCTCATGATTCACATATGGAAGCGCCAAACTGTAGCCTCAATAATGCATCTAATTCTCATGAGAAGAAATCTCACCACCAGTTAAAACAGAAATCTACTTCTTGCAATTTTTCCAATTCTGCTGCTCGCGGGAAATCTGCCATGGATAAATATGATGACCTTGCTGCTGAAATTTCTATCCATAGCAGCAAAGGAAATTATAAATTGAGCTCTAAGCATGGTGTTGAAGGCATAAGACCAGATACCGTTTCTAACCATCATCATTCTGGCGTTGGTAAAGTCATTGGCAAGCAGACAGACCGTTGGTTGATGACTATGGCAATGGAAGCCCTAACATTGTGCAAAGGAATGATTATATGTCTAAGCCTTCAAATTTTATCCCTCAATCTAGTAAAGGTCTTGACACGCAGGCAAGAGTTCTATATATAAGGATGGGAAAAGAGCAAGTGTCTATTAAGGATGTAAACATGGCAAGTGAGATTAATATTCTTGATGTTGGGAAAGTGAAAGGTACCGTTATCAGTGGTAATGCAAAAAATGTATCTCAAGAGAAGCAACTTATGCTGGTCCAAGTTTATGCTTCTGTTGAGATCCCTAAATTGATCATATTGAAGGATGGTAAGAAGCTAATCTTTGACAACGTTAGAGGCAAGCATGAAGATAATACACATGAGCTCCTTTTTTAGCATCTTGGTGAAGAGAACTTCTATCAAGATCAAAATATTACAATGTATTTGGAGCTGAGATTGATACAAAGAGAGTTCTATTCATGTGTTTTTATCATTCTAATGAAGGATGAATGGGAGAAATCAAGAAGACAAGAAAAAAAATGGTATGGAGAGTTATGCTAATAACTGAATAAGATAATTCTTAGAGCATGTGGAAATCATTTTCTTGTAATGGTTTGATTTGCAGAATTTCTATCTCGTTGATCTTCTTGGGGACAAGAAGATACTTATGGGGAGGGTATTGTCACATATAAGAGATGTAGGGAGCAGAAAATAGCAAATAAAGGAGCAGAAATAGCAAAATAGAAATAAACATATGATATAGTAGTTATGTGCAGTAGTTATAATGAGCTGGCAGGAGAGAGAAATAGCAAAAGTTGTTATATGACCTGGAAGGAGAGAAATTTGTTGTAACAGCCCAGCACATGAGAAACAGATCCCACCTTAGCCAACACTTGAAATGGCCCATAAAACCTTGCAAACAGCTTCCAACTCTTCCTCAGTGCTAGGGATGACTGCCTATAGGGTTGAAGCTTCAACTAAACCCAATCTCCAACTTCGAATTCTCTCTTGGTTCTTCTTTTATCTACATATTGCTTTATATGGTTTTGAGCCTGAAGTAGGTTGGTCTTGATTAATTGAACCATATGCTATCTCTCAACCACCAAATCAGTAATTGCTTCCACTTGACAATCTGAGTTAGGAAATAATACCAAGGGGGGAAGTACATACCCATATAAGGCCTCAAAATGAGACATTTTGAATCTTGTATGAAAAATTGTATTGTACCACTACTCTACCATAAGCAACCAAGTGAGCCAAGAGTGAGGTTTGTGAAAACAAAGGCATCTTAGGTATGCCTCTAGGCACTAGTTGAACCTCTCTAACTGTCCATCCAAAAAATGTTTAATGCTTTCATGATTTGTCTTAATAAAAAATTCTCCTTGTTCTAAATAGTGCCTCCATTTAGACACTGCAAACGTAATAGCCAACAACCATAGTTTTAAATAACAGATTATTTCAAGGTTTTAAGGCTCCCGTTACTATTAATGTCGTTATTTCAAGGTCTTTTAAAATTGCATGTGTAATTGTCGTTATGGCCGTTATGTAACAGTCAAGGTCATTACCGACTATTAAGTAATGGCCATAACAATCGTTATTCTTCCTTTCGCAGGAATATTACTGCTGCTATTGCTAGATGGTCTCTTTCAATGCACTCTTCTTATGACCATCTATTTTTCAGGATAGATGTTCTTTTTTTAATTTTGTTTTTTTTTTTGTCAATTTTCACCAATGTTTACCTAATACTTATTTATTCTCTTTTTCATTCTCCATTTCTGCAATTCTACTTCACATAGTTATTGAGCTGCATTTGCACTCTTATACTTGAACTATTGAAGTGTTCAACAACTTCAACTTCAACACCAAGGATTGAAAACCTAAGCTGCCCCAAGTCTCCCCAATCATCAATCTAGTTTTTAAATCTAATATCTAATTAGTTATTGTTGTGATACTGAATTAATTGGTACTAAGTTTTTATTTGATTTATTTTTACTTATTATTATTAAGTTATATAACTTAATTTTAATGAGATCTTTAAATATATACATATTTCATGAATTTTGCAAATTTTTCAAAAAAAATTTGCGTAGCACCAGACCGTTACCGTTACGTTATGACCATTACAGGTCTATTTCCGTAACCTATGACTGTGGCCGCGACTGCGATTTGAAACCATGCCAACACAGATAGGGCCTTAGTCTTAAGGCCAAAAGCTCTAGAAATGAAAGCTATAGGGTGCCCTTGCTGCTATAACACTGCCCCTATCCCATTACCAGTAGCATATGTTTCTATAATGAAGGGAAGGTCAAAGTTAGGCATAACTAACACATGAGTTTGGATCATGTCTAATTTAAGCTAAGAAAAAGCTTAGTCAGCAATAAAAGACCACTGAAAGGAGTCTTTCTTCAATAAATCTATTAAAGGTTTACTAATTACCCCATAGTGTCTCATAAATTTTCTATAGTAGCCAGTTAACCTCAGGAATCCCCTTAATTCCTTAATAGTTTTTGGTACTGAGCAATAAATCATTACTTCAACTTTAGATGGATCTGTAGATACTCCATTTCCAGAAATGATATGACCCAAATAATCAATTTCTCCTTTCCCAAATGAACACTTGCTCAGTTTAGCTATCAGTTGTTTGTGCTCTAAAACATGAAACACTTGCTCCAATGCAGCGAGTATTACTGCCAATTTGAGCTATAGATCAGAATATCATCAAAAAATACTAGCATAAACTTCCTGAGATAAGGTTGGAAAATGTGGTTTATGAAGGCTTGGAATGTGGCTGGGGCATTGGTGAGGCTAAAGGGCATGACAGTGAATTCATAGTGACCATGATGGATTCTAATGGTTGTTTTAGGAGTATTTGGGTTATCCATCCTAATTTGATGGTAACCAGCTGTAAGGTCTATTTTAGAGAAGATAGAAGCCTTGTGTAATTCATTTAACAAGTCATCAATGATTGGAATGGGAAATTTATTTTTCACTGTGATCATTCAACCTTCTGTAATCTATACAAAATCTCCAACTTCCATCTTCCTTCTTTACTACTAGAACAGGGGAGGCATAGGAGTTGGTGCTAGGTTAAATTATGTCATTTTTCAACATTTCAGCTACTAGCTTTTCAATCTCCTCTTTTTGAAAATGAGGGTATCTATAGGGTCAAATGTTCACAGGTTGGAAGTTTGGAATCAAGGGAATGGTGTGGTTATGTGATCGAAAGGGAGGAAGGTACTTTGGTTCTCCAAACACCCCTTTATATCTCTCCAACAACCCTTGTAATGCTTGCTGAAACTCACTGTTTTCCTCCTCAAACTGACTGTCACCCACATTTCACTTGACTTGCTAGACACAACTTAGGTTGCACATACAAGAGAGGTATCTCCACATGTCCCCTACCCCTTCTATTGAACTGCTCTACAGTTATGCAACTTAGAGTATCAACTTCTACAGCTTCTGCTACCACTCCTTCCAATGTAATGGACTTCTCCTCTAATTGGAAGCTAATTTTCTGAGCTTTAAAATCAAAGAGTATAGGACTATGGACTTTCATCCAATCTACTCCTAAAATTACAATAGAACACCCAATACTAACAATCGGAAATTAAAACTGAATTTGTGCCCCTGCATCCACCAAGAGAACCTGGGAGATACACTAGAACTTCTCACTTTCCTTCCATCTGCTACAATGACCATGTTATATGCTTGCCGCGACAAGAATGTTTAAGTCCTTAGCCACTTGTTCATCTAGGAAATTGTTTACTCCCGCTATCCACCAGTATTAACAACTGCCTATTACCATAATATCCTAATAACCAAATGGTTTGGGCCCTTTAGCTTCCCTTTAAGGCATGGATTGACAAGGTTGCCTCCCCTTGAGCATTAACTGGCTCATTAACCCCTATCACCTGATCGACATCTCCCCCTTCCTCCCATTGAACATCATTAGCCTCCCAAGGACTACCAGGATTTCCTTCTACATGAATAAACATGGCAGAATTGGTTTTACATTAGTGACTAGGGAAGTATTTTTCTCCACACTTGAAACAATGACTGGGGTTTCTATTTGGTATGAGAAAATTTCGTTTGGGTTGAATTTGGTTGACAAATACTTGACTACCAACATGGGGTTTTAGTCCAAGGGCTTGAGTCAATCACATAGGGATTTCTATAGCTGTTTTGTAAGATTCTACTTGAGTTTGGATAATTGGAATTGATTGGTTTTGAAGTGAAAGATGAGTATTTAGTGTAGCTTGGGGTTCTTCGGGTGGTGTTTAAGAATTGCTCTTCGAATTTGGCTATTTGGAATGCTTCAGACAGGGAATTGGGTTTAAGCATCCTCAAAACAGGTTTAATTTTTTCCTCAACTCAAACCTATCTTGGTATTCCCTCATGGAATCCTCCTACCTCAACTACATCAATTCTTCCACAACATCTTCTAGCCCTTCTCCAAATCTCATACATAATTCCCTCTCAAACTCTAACCAAGAGTGTGCTCCCTCACTTCTAACCCAATTATGGTACCATGCGTCAGCTCTTTCTATAAAAAACAAACTAGCTACCCCCACCATTTGATCCCTAGGCACCCCATACACCTCAAAGTATTTTACACACATTCTAATCCAAGGTATAGGCTCAGATTTGCCATCAAAAGTCATAAGCTCAATTTTCGGCATGAATCAAAAGTTACTTGGTTGATTTGAAGTTGATCCCATACTATTGGAATTGTGATCAAGCACTTGCATTCTCCTAAGATCGGGGAGTATTCCCTTGCCTCCGAACGCCAATGGGGGATTGCCTAATTCCCCCACATCCTCTCCAGTGGTCGCCCTGTTTTTCTCAGGCAGACCACCTCTAAAAAGCATTCGCAACTCCTCCATAATACTATTTCTACTATTGATTGCACTCTTTCTAAACTCCTCATGCAAATCTTCATTATCCTTTTAAGTCTTCTCATGCATCGTCTAGAGTTGCTCTTCGATTTCGCTCATTTGGGCTTCTTAGCTGATTGTGCTTGATCACGCCATAGCTAGTTGCTGTCGATGACTCTGATACCAATTGGTAGGTGTAGGTGTGAACTAAGAGTGAATTCAAAGAATAGAGGTGAAAAAGAAGAGATGAGAATGAGATTTAGATAGAAGAGAAGAGAGATTCAGAGGAAGAAGGCAGAATTTGATTCATTAATTTCATGCCTTCTCTTAATGCATTCATGCTTAATATACTAGTAGAGTTTCTATTATTTTCTCCCTAACAAATTTTCAAAAATCCCTCCAATTTTGTTGTTCCCTAGCCAGCTAATAACCAACTCATCTAACTAATTCTTTTCCCTACGCCTGTGGTATGTAACACTTAGCTAGACTGTAAAAAATTGTTGTGGCTGCTATCCAAAAGAGACCCAAGCCAGTAAATCCTTCACCAACAATAACAGTCAACAATTCCACCTTAACAACTACCACTAGCTCAAATAAACCAACTCCTATTACCAAAAATCCTACCCCTTACTCAATTAACTCTTCCAGAGCACCCACCAACCGTAATAAAACCAACAGACCTTACCTCACTAGCTGGATGAGAAAAGGGCTAAGTGGTTATGCTTTCAGTGTGATGACAAGTTTGTGCCTAGGCACGGATGCAAAAAGTAACAGTTATATGTCTTGCAGATTAAAGAAGTTATTGATGAGGATGAGTTAGACTCAATGGTGTAAGAGATTGAAAGGAGGAGAAAGGACATATCTCCTTGAATTCCACGTGGGAACAGGAACAAACCAGGCTATGATTTTGAAGGGAAATTGTGGGAAGGTGAGGTTACACATTTTAATTGACACTGGCAATACTCATAATTTTATTCATGAGCAAACTACCAAGAAATTAAAATGTAATATAGAAACCATTAATGGAAGTGGCCAATGGACAGGAATTAAGGTGTCAATCAATATGCAAGGGACTTGAATGGGACATGCAGTGTCAGAAATTCATCACTGATGCCTATTTGCTACCCTTGGGCAATTATGACTTAATTTTGGGCATACAATGGTTAAAAACACTGGGAAACATTTGGTGGAACTTTAAAAAGTTGACAATTAAGTTTCAAACACACGGCAGGGACTATTTCTTAGAAGACCTCGGTGTTCTTTGCATTAAGCTGGACAAGGGTTACTGACCAGGATCCTTGGAAAGCAGACAATGGAGCCTCAACTATATGTCATTCTAGCAGAAAATCAGAATTGGCCTGAGTTGGTGGAAATTCTACAACATTATGGAGATGTCTTCCAAGAACCAAAGGGGTTACCTCCACTCAGACCCCATGATCACAGAATCCCTCTCAAGCCAAATTCCCAGCCAATAAACATAAGACCTTATAGGTATGGGTATGGGTCTGAACAGAAAACTGTAATTGAAAATATGATTGTTGAAATGCTAGAGTCTGGGGATATGCAAAACAGTTCTAGTCCTTTTGCTAGTCTTGTGGTGCTAGTGAGAGGAAAAAAAAAGATAAAAACTAGACTTTGTATTAATTATAGGCAGCTCAATAGTATCACTATTAAGGATTAATTCCCTATTCCATTGATAGAGGAGCTATTGGAGAAGTTAGGGGAGCTACCATCTTTTCTAAACTGGACTTGAGGTATGGTATTGACAAGTTAGGATGCACAATGAGGACATACGCAAAACAACTTTTAGGACTCATGAGGGTCATTATGAATTCCTAGTTATGCCCTTTAGGCTCACTAATGCCCCTCCACCTTCCAAGCCCTCATGAATTATGTTTTCAAACATTTACTAAGAAAGTATGTCCTTGCATTTTTTTTATGATATTTTAGTGTATAGTAGGAATCCTCAATAACATTTAGTTCACTTACAAGCTGTCTTAGGTATTGAGGTCTCACACTTTGTATGCCAAAGCCAATAAATGTTAC
>CAOGCB010767309.1:0-10384 GCA_948266635.1 Cnidoscolus chayamansa
TGACCTGGTTTATTACATACATAGCACACTATGGTTTCATTTGGTTTTTTGTGGCTATATGTATCTTCCTTTGGAGTATATTTTCTGAATAATTTCCTATATTTTCCTCCACTTCTTTTGAAAGCTCTTCTAAACTTTCTGGTAAGCATTGCCATTTCTTCATCATCACCTGATTAAGCAGATGAATCACATGTTTCAATATTAAGTGCAACAACTTTCTTTTTCCCTTCATGAAGTTTCAGAGCAATTCCCTTTTCGGAACTTTCTTTTTTTTCTATAGATCCTTTTTAAATATCATTCATCAGCAATTAGAGAGCCAATTAGTTCATCATACCTGAATCTTAAGAAATCCTTTGTGTCAAAGATTATAGTGATTTTTGCCTCCCATGATCTTGGTAGGGATCTCATAATTTTCTTGATAAGTTCTTCTTCAAAAGTCTTACAAAGTGCTTTGAGTAAGTTTACAAGGTCAGTAAACCTTCTTTATGGTGGTTAGACCTTAAGTAGAGTTAGGCTCTGATACTAATTATTGGTCCCTTATGTAGGTCCAAGAGGGGGTGAATTGGACATTTTTGAAGTTTTCCAAATTCTTAGTTCCTACTCTAAACTCTAAAGTAATTTTTTGATGAATCTCAGATTTTGTTAAAACTATAACTTTTAGAACTCAGTTTTAGACTGTAAAAAATTTCAGAACTCTGTTTGTGAAATATACATTAAGCAATATTCTTTATGGATACAGAGAGCATAAATATATTATTGGGTAGAGTAAGATTCAGTGAAACAAATATAAACACAAATCAATCAAGCATATATTTAAGTGAAAGTAAGAGATAGGAAAGAGAATAAGAACTCAAGAGATTTATAGTGGTTAGGCCTTTCTACCTACATCTACTCTTCCAAAGTCTCCCTTTGAGAAGTTGCACCACTATGGTTTCTTTTGAATGGCAAGAAACAAGCCTTTACAATCTTCTCAAGTTTTCAAGGATCTTGTAAACTCCCAAGTTTTCTAAGCTCTTGTAACCTTCCTAAGTTTTCTAGGCTCTTGTAACCTCTCATAAGTTTTCTAGGCTCTTGTAACCTCTCACAAGTTTACTAGGCTCTTGTAACCTCTCATAATTATTCTAGGCTCTTGTAACATCTCACAAGTTTTATAGGCTCTTATAACCTTACACAAGTGTTTCTCACTAAATACTCAAAACACAAGCTATTTCAAGTTTGTAAACAACCTAAGTAGGTTTTGGTAGATGAAAAAATTAACTCTTATTTTTCTCTTTCTATAGCAAAAGCTATAAAGATGAAGAAGAGTTGGATTTGCCAAAGAAAGCTCAATAAATGCTCAAGAATAAATGCTCAAAGCTTTTTTTTTTTGTAATGACTTTTTCTTTAAAGTGTAAAATGCTCTTCTTGAAAATAAACGAGAGATTTTTATTTATATAGAGTCTTGATGAAAACTAGCCGTTTGAAAAAAATTTGGTAGGTTAAAAGTAGATTTTGAAATAGAGCTAGCCGTTATTTTTATAATATAGTGAATTGTCCTCCTGGGTTGATTTTAGAACCTGGGATCGTAAAAGTAGAACTTCTAGTTTTGAAGGTCTAGGTTCTACTTTCAACTCAGTGGTTCTAGTTTTGTAAAAACTTAATTTTATTTTTGGCAATTCACAACTTTTCTTATCTTTATACATTGATTCTAATCTTTATTTATACTTAACTATTTTCTTCAAAGGCTTGATTCAATGACTTGATCATCCATACTTCTTATTCCTCTTGTTTTTATATTTGCTTGTAAAAAATGCACAAGTTTCTTAAGTTTTGTAATCATCAAAATACACTATTTGAGTTCATGGGGTTAAAAGAGACCTTTAACTAACCTCTCTTTATGATCAACTTGTGAGCTGGTTGAAGAAGAAAGAATAACCACATTTTAGAGCAAGAGAAGCTTAAGAAAAGGTTAGTAACTTTGATACACAAAAATGAGTTGGTTGTTCCTTTCATTTTGGTCATGCATATCATGATCTAGGACTTATTTTTGTAGATTGGGTATTATTTTACAAAAAGGAAAAGCAAGGGTTGTACAAACCATTGTTTGGACAGAAAATTGAACAAGAAACTGAGGACCTCAAAGACCACAACAAAAGAAAATTTTAGCTACACAAGAAGGTTAGGTGATATACATTACAAAATGTTGAAAAATAATGTATTGCATGTTGAATTTGAGTGATAATGTGGCTATTTATTTTGTGGAAATGTAAATATATTTGGGATGGAAATGAATGTATATTGATCATGATTATATATGGAAAAGTTAGATGGAAAAATAGAGGATTTAATCCTCATGAAAAAAAAATCAAATTCATAGCCCTAACTAAGAGGACTGATGGCAGAAAATAGGAAGGAGCAACTTGGACATTTAAATTATTTTTGTAAATAAATATGAAATTTTGCATTTTGGATCAAATGGTGTAATTATAAATGAGCATAGACAGTGGATTGATGGACATAAATCATTTACAAGGACTTTGTATACATGGACTAAACCAAATTTACACCTAATGGACACCAAGGATTAAAATGAAATTTTACCGTAGGGATTAAACTGTATAAATGACAAGATATGTTGGGATAGTAAGTCTGAACTATTTTTGAGTTGGAATCATCTAAATAAGGTACAAAAATTAGTCTATATACATGAATTAATCTGGGTAGAGAATTATGGACTAAAAGGAATAAATTATGAAGAATCTAGGACCGAATTGAAATTGACCTTAAGAACCATATTTTTAAATTTTGATAATTAAATTTGGATAATAATTTTTTAGTGTAAATTATACATAAAATATTTAAATTATTGGATAAAAACAAAGGTGATAAAAAAGAATTTAGTAAGTTGGACGATAATTTAAATTTACCTAGAAATTGAAAAAAAGTAGTAGAAATAATTAGACTTTTTGGTAAATGCACGTAATTCTAAATTAAGTGGAAGAATGTATTATAAATAAAGAATTTTTCAAGAATCAAAATAGTAGAAATAAATAATTAAATAAATTATATAGTAAAGGTATAAGAAAAATTAGAGATGATTGAAATTCAAAAAAAAATAATAATAAGTTGACTAAATTTTTCTACAAATTTTAAGGAAGCTAACTAAGAAATATAATATTTATAAATTAATAAAAGAAGAGGAAATGGTAAAATAAAAAGTATAGATTAAAGATTAAATTTTTGGACCACATAAATGAATAAGGCAAGTATATTTTATAGGAATATTTAAGTACATGATCAAAGATTATTAAAGAAATAAATTATTATCGAGATGAAGTAAATAGAAGAAAATATAATAATATCATTAAGTGTAAATATATAGCCCTAAGATTATTGTGTTAGAAAAACGATATTAGTATATAGCTATAACATGCTATTGATTCGTAAATCTGCTTATGTGATATTGGGGATAAGTGAGGTACCCTGATTTGCAGGTGTACAATGAGATATCCCGAGTGGTTCAAGTTTGATGCGTTTTTCACAACGATTAATTGAATAATTAATTGATTAACTGAGTGGCTTCGACCCAAATATATTCCTATGACTAATAATCGTATCTGTATAATATTCTTGGGCTAAATGTTAAATTATGAATTGAAATAATTATGAATTCAAAATTTATATTGATTAATTGAGAATTCGACTGAAAGTATTATTAAGATTTTGGTATGATGAAATTGTGCACATAAATTGATAATGAACAAATTAAAATAGAAATTGATTTACATTTCAATATTATTATATTGTTCGTATCTATGTCCACTAAGTAAAAATGCTCAGCGTGCTGGTTTTTTTGCCATACACAGGTACTAGTCCTCGAGGACAATGATTTGCTGAGGCCTTAAAGAGGAGACTGTGAGCATCGTGACATATGTAAATATTTATTTTCTACTATTTTGGCATATACTAGGGATTTTTGAAATGTAATTATTATAACTTTAGATTTTAGTTTATAAATATAAGAATGTTAATATTTAAGTAAATTTATTTTATAATTATTATTTGCTATGATATGACTGTTAAATTGAGATAATGTTGCCTATCGGGACTTTCGAGACTCAGTAGGAGGTGTTACATTCATTGGCATTAGAGCTCTAGATTTAGATGGTTCTAGGCTAAAAGAAAATAAGACACATAAAATATACATAATGCAAAATTTAGTGTACATGCCAAAGAATTCAGTTACGATGCTAACGCAAACTTAATTGGTACTCGTGGGTTATAGGTATGGATTCAAGTACACAAAGAGTAATAGAGGAGGAGGTTGAGAGCCATGCTCCCTCCAGTATGCTAGAGCCGAATAACACACCTAGACTCGCAGGAGGAGAGGGTTAGGAGGCATTCTTCTAGAGGATGACAGAGATGTTGGAAAGGATAGTAGGAAATGATCCACAGGTACCTACACCTTCAGTACCAGTGCAGACCCCTAGCAGACTACCGATTGAGAAGCTTCGTAAATACGGAGCGGTCGAGTTCAAGGGTAGAGCTACAGATGATGATGATGTTGCTGCTGAGTATTGGTTGGATAGTCTACAGAGGGTATTGAAGCAATTGCAGTGTTCACCAGCATATAAATATGTATGTGTTGTTTCCATGCTGAAGGAGGAAGCTTACTACTGGTGGACTACGATTTAGTAGAAAGTTCCAAAAGAATAGCAGACTTGGCACTATTTTTGACTGAGTTTTGAAAAAAGTATTTTGAGACTCTGTACATTGAGGAACGAAGACTAGAATTTCTATATCTCCGACAGGGGAGATTGACTGTTAGTGAGTATGAGGCGAACTTTGTACGACTAAGTAGGTACGTAAGAGAATTTTTTTCTATAGAGGAGAGCAAATGTATCCACTTTGAGCAGGGTTTATGTAATGATATTCGGATGCACATAACTGCCCAATTTATTCGAGATTTTTCTAAATTAGTTTAGGTTGCCCTCAATATCGAGCAGATCATGGCAAATGAGTAGAGCCGCAAACAAAGGGGACAACAGAAGAGGAGTCAAGGACAGGGGTCAGCTCCTCAGGGTAGCTCTAGCAAGAAATTCAGAGGTCCATAGAGAGGAGGTGGACAGCGTCAGCAAGAAGGTCGAGGTAGATCACAATCATATACTGCATCGACTTTTAGTGTTGGAAGTGATGTTAAACGATCATAACCCCGCTTATATGTGATCATTGTGGTAAAATGCATAGAGGGAATTATTGGAGATTAACAGGAGCTTGTCTACTTTGTAGATTAACTGAACATTTAATCAAGGATTGTTCCAGGATTGGATTCAAACAATCATCTCATCAGGGAAGGCCCAACACCCAGTTTGGTAGAGGAAGAGGCAGAGGCCGAGGCCGAGGTGATATAGGGACTGGTAGTTAGAGAGGGGTCATTGTTTATGAGACTGTGGACAGGCCGACTACACATGCTCCTGACAGAACATATGCATTGAAGGCAAGAGAGGACCAAGACATGCCAGATGTGATTACTGGTACACTGTTAATTTTCAATATTGATGTACATGCATTAATTGATCTTGGTTCCACACATTCTTATTTATGCATACTTGCTGAATCTAGGGAGAAATTATTGATAAATACACTTAAACATAATTGTGACTAGACCTTTAGGTCATAGTGTTATAGTAAACAAAGTATAGAGATTATTCACGACTGTATTTTCCCAGGAGACTTAATTAAGTTGTCATTCTGAGAATTTGATTTTGATACTTGATATGGATTGGCTGTATAGACACCATGCTATGGTGGATTGCCGGGAAAAGATAATTTCTTTAAAAACAACGGATAGTGAGGAAGTAGTGTTCACAGGCCGCAGATCTAAAGATATGATTAATGTGATATTGGCTGCCATTGCTAGATGACTCATATGGAAAGGGTGTATAACATATTTGGCATGTGTACTAGAATCCAAGAAGAAGGGTTCAAGTATACAGGATATACCCACAATATGAGATTTTACTAATGTGTTTCCTGATGAATTGCCTAGATTGCCACCAGATAAAGAGGTAGAATTTGCAATTGAGGTAGTACCAAGTACAACACCAATCTCGATAGCTCCCTACAGGATGGCCCTAATAGAGTTGAAAGAACTAAAGATCCAGCTACAGGAGTTGTTAGATAAGGGTTTTATTAGACCTAATGTTTCTCCATGGGGTGCACCTTTATTGTTCGTGAAGAAGAAGGATAGTACCTTACGGTTATGTATTGACTACTGATAGTTAAATAAGGTAACCATCAAGAACAAATATTTGTTACCACGGATTGATGATCTATTTGATCAATTTAGGGGAGCAAGAGTGTTTTCGGAAATAGATGTGAGATCAGGATATCACCAACTGAAGGTGAAAGGTACTGATATTTCTAAAACTGCATTCAAAACTAGATATGGACACTACGAGTTCTTGATCATGCCATTTGGGTTAACAAATGCGCCTGTAATGTTTATGGATCTGAACTGTATCTTCCACCGGTATCTGAACCAGTTTGTAGTAGTGTTCTTAGACGATATCTTGATCTGCTCCAAAAGTGCGAAAGAACAAGACCATCACGTATGGACGATTTTGCAAATATTGAGGGAGAAACAGTTGTACAAAAAGTTCAATAAGTGTGAATTTTGGCTAAATGAGGTGATCTTTTTAGGACATTTGGTATCAACAGAGGGAATCAGAGTAGATCCTAAAAAGATTGAAGCAATTGTTGAGTGGAAACCTCCATGAAATGTGACAAAGATTCGCAGTTTCTTAGGTTTAGCAGGATATTACAGGAGATTTATGAAAGGATTTTCCCTTCTTGCAGCTTCATTGACGAAACTATTACAAAAGAATGTTAAATTCGCATGAGTGAAGCATGCCAGAAGAGTTTTGATGAGCTGAAAGTTATGCTCACTACAGCACTTGTTCTCACGTAGCTATAATCAGGGAAGGATTTTATGATATATAGTGATGCATTGCATAATGGATTGGGCTGTGTACTAATGCAAGAAGTAGAGTAGTTGCGTATGCTTCCAAACAACTGAAGGTACATGAGAGAAATTATCTGACACATGATTTGGAGCTTACAACTATAGTATTTGCACTGAAGATTTGGAGGCATTATCTCTATGGAGAGAAATGCTGTATCTATATAGACTACAAGAGTCTGAAATACCTGCCTACTAAAAAAGAACTGAATTTAAGATAGCGCAGATGGATGGAGCTAATCAAGGATTATGATTGCATCATTGATTACCATTTAGGCGAGGCGAACGTTGTTGCTAATGCCTTGAGCAGAAAGAATCTGGTGTCATTGAGAGCGCTAAATGCTAGACTAACATTAGCTAGTGATGGAGCTGTTGTGGTAGAATTAATTGTACGACCCATTTTCTACAATAGATTAGGGAAGCACAAAAGAATGATGTAGATGTAGTTACATGGGTTAAACAATTTATAGTAGGAAAATAAGCACAAAGAGAGTTGAAAAAAGATGGGTGCTTATATTACTATGACATATTGTATGTACCTCCAGTTGATGGTTTGAGGAACAATATCCTTATTGAGGCGCATACTAGTCCATATTCCATGCACCCAGGCAGTACTAAAATGTAACAAGAGCTGAAGAGCAAATATTTGTGGCCTGGTATGAAAAAGGAGATTGCGGAATTTGTGGCTAAATGCTTGACATGCCAACAAGTAAAAGCAAAAATCAAGTACCATCGAGTTTGCTATACCCTATAGCAATACCCGAGTAGAAATGGGATCGAGTAACGATGGATTTTGTCATTGATTTGCCACTCATACAGAAGAGACATACTTCTATCTAGGTGATTATAGACATATTAACTAAGTGTGCACACTTTTTACTGGTCCAGAGGAATTATACACTTGAGCGGTTGGCTGAATTGTATATACAGGAGATTGTGAGGTTACATGGAGTGCCATCATCGATTGTTTCAGATAGAGACCCGAGGTTTACATCAAGATTTTGGAAGAAATTACATGAATCTCTAGGTACTCAATTGAATTTTAGTACAACTTTTCATCCTCAGACAGATGGCCATTCAGAGAGAGTGATACAGGTATTGGAAGATATGTTATGAAGCTGTGCTATTGACTTTGAAGGAAATTGGGAGAGATATTTGTCGGTTGCTGAATTTGCATACAATAATAATTATTAGGCGAGTATACAGATGGCACCGTATGAGGCATTGTATGGACAAAAATGTCAGACTCCTATCAGTTGGGTTGAGATTGGAGAGAGTCAGATAGTAGGCATAAATTTGATCAGACAAGCAGAAAAGAAAGTGAAATTGATCAGATAACGACTAAAAGTTGCTAGTGATAGGCAGAAATCTTATGCAGATCTGAAGAGGAAAGATATTAAGTATCAAGTTGGTGAGAAGGTATTCTTGAAAGTGTCTCCGTGGAAAAAGATAATCAGATTTAGGAAAAAGGGGAAACTGAATCCTAAATTTATTAATTCGTACTAGATTTTAGAGCGTATTGGACCACTAGCCTATAGATTGGCATTACCACTAGAGTTAGATCAGATCCATAATGTTTTTCATGTATCTATGCTCCAAAAGTACCGATCGGACCCCACACATGTAGTTTCATTGGAGGAAATGAAAATCAGCCTAGACCTGACTTATGAGGAAGAACCGATTCAAATTCTAGCCAGAGAAGTAAAAGAATTGAGAAATAAAAGTGTCCCGTTAGTAAAGGTTTTGTGGAGAAATCATAAGTTTAAAGAGGCAAATGGGAAAGTGAAGAGATAACGAGACAATAATATCCATAGTTGTTTTAGTAGGACTAAATTTCGGGACTTTTTTTTAAGGAGGGAAGAGTTGTAACATCCAGAAATTTGGATAAACAAGTGTGTAATGTCAAAATATGAATATATATATATATATATATGATTGAATAAAGAATATTTTTATCATATATGTATTTTAATAGAATAATTTATGTGAAAATAATCATGAACATGATAGTAAAAAATAAAATGAAATAAAGTGTAAAACATGACATGGAAAAATACTTAATTGAATGGTAGTTTTTAAGTGTACATGAATAAAACTTGGTATGAAATAAAATTAAAATAAGATTAAATTGAATTATGAATTGATTCAAATAAAAATTGGGAATTTGATTAATGGAGAGTTAAAGAATCAAAAGCTGGAAAAATAAAATAGACCAAGATTTAGAAATTTTGGTTGGACCAAAACCCATGAAGGGAGTCGCCGCCATGGCTTGAAGAAATGGACTTTAATCCATCTCTAAGCTTGAAATAAAGATGGCCCATCCAAGGAGGAAATGAGCTGGTATTTAAGTGAGAAAATATGTTTGAGTTGGCTTATTTTTTAGAAACAAGAAATAAGTTACAACTCCCTTTCTCCTTTCCTCTCCACCCCGAAACTCTCTTTACCCCAAAAACCCAGCTTCTTCTCTTCTTTCTTTCTCCACCCATTCACTATGCATGTCCTCTATTCTAAACCACAAATGAGCTAGACTAAGAGGGGAAGTGGCAGCCACCATTTGGAAACCAAACCACCAAAGGACTAGTGACCGAGACCGTCAACTAACCTCTCCTCGTGATCAACTTGTGAGTTGGTTGAAGAAGAAAGAATAACCACATTTTGGAGCAAGAGAAGCTTAAGAAAATGTTAGTAACTTTGATACACAAAAATGAGTGGGTTGTTCCTTTCATTTTTATCATGCATATCATGATCTAGGACTTATTTTTGGAGATTGGGTATTATTTTACAAAAAGGAAAAGCAAAGGCTGTCCAAAACATTGTTTGGACAGAAAATTGGACAAAAAACCAAGGACTTCAAAGACCACAACGAAGGGAAATTTTAGCTACACAAAAAGGTAAATAAATCTAGGGAACATGTTCTTTCTTAAATGTTCAAGCCAATGTTATTTGCCAAATTCAATGTTTAGATTTCATTGAAATATTATGTAACAACTCGGTTGTATCAGACCACTACCGTCGTTACAATTTCGATCACTCGAAAGTAACCGAAATCTTAACAAGTGTACATTCATCTTACATTGTCACACCTCCCGTGACATGTCTTCCACAGAATGACCAATGATTTCCCACTTTCTCTACAGGAAAACATTAATCATCCTGTAAAGGATAGTTTTTATCACAGCCCAATAAAAACATGTATAACTTTTTCTCATTTTCAACTACAATATTTAAAACATAACATAACCAATCATAATACATAAATATAAAACATTCATTTTAAAAGTAAAATCCATTCACGAAAATCCGAATTTAAAACATTTACAAAATAATTATCAGAGTTTAAAAATTATACGCAACATAAATAAATTATATTACATTACTGCCTCA
>CAOGCB010767406.1:0-11864 GCA_948266635.1 Cnidoscolus chayamansa
TAAAAGTGGATTTCATAAATTTTTATTAATTATTAATATAAATTTATTAATTTAAATATTAAAATTATTATTTAATATTTAATATAATTTATAAAAAAATATTAACTAATATGTTAAAATTATATTTATTATTTAAATAAAATTAATAATTGTTAAAATATCAATTATTAATAATTATTAAATTTTATTAAATTAATTAATTAATTATTTAATAAAATAATTAAAGTATTTGTGTTAAATTTATAATAGTAAATTAAAAATAGAATAGTAAGAGAATTTTTTAAGAATATTTTTATTTTGTGTTGATTTTGATATTTTGAAGTATTTTTTACCGTAAATGATTTAAATAGATGATTTTGATGCAAAATTTGATATTTTGAGTTGGAGATGCCATAAAATAATAGAAATTAAAGTAAAAAAAATGTAAAAATTCAATTTTTAATCTTTTAAATTAATTTCAAAACTAAGTTAGAATCAAAATAAAAATACCAAACTTTTTGGATTATGTGCATTTAATATGCTTGTTTGGGATGATTTGAGGATAAATTAATCAGAAACACCATTTTAATTTTTATTATTCTTTTTTTTGTAATTGATTTCAATTACAGTTGAAATCAACAACTTTATAAATAAATTTACATTAATTAAGTTTATTAATTATTTTTAAATACTTATTTCAATCATAGATGATGATTAGGCATTTTTTGAATGATAATCAAAATAGTTGAATATCTATCTTGAAATTATCAACTTTTCTAATTAACTTTTAAAGACATAATCATTATTCTTTCTATTTATCATAGTTATAATTAATTAAATTTAAAAAAAAATCAATAATTAGAATTGTAATTTTCAGAAAAAGATTAAATATGTAATAATTTGAGAAAACATATATATATATATATATATATATATAAGGTGACAGTCCGGCTTCCCTCTCCCAACAGTCCAACGCATAAAGGCAAGAACTTGGTGGTCATCACAAAGGCGTCTCTTACAACGACTACACACTACGCCAAAAAACTTGATTGGACGCCAAACTTCGATACCATCACCTCTTTCCTTCATAAATACCCAATTGAGCTTCTGCAGTTTTGGTAGTATTTAGTTAATAGTTGCTATCAAACCAGCAGCAAAGAAGAGAGATGACAAGCAGTGGAGAAGTGGTTCTTCTGGATTTCTGGGTTAGCCCATTTTGCATGAGAGTAAAGATTGCATTGGGTGAGAAAGGGGTGGAGTACGAGGCAATAGACGAGGATTTGTTCGGTGGGAAAAGTGACTTGCTGCTGAAATCAAACCCAATTTACCAAAAAGTTCCTGTGCTTTTGCACAATGGAAAACCTTTGTGCGAGTCCACTCTCATCCTTGGCTACATCGATGAGACTTGGCCTTCCCCTCCTTTGCTCCCTTCTTGTGCTTATGAACGTGCTCAAGCTCGCTTTTGGGCTGACTACATTGACAAAAAGGTGGGTTTCTTGGACTTCTCTTTACAAATTTTTACCATTTCAAGAAAGTTGCATGCATTCACCGGGTATTAACGATGACCTCATTGTGGTTGTGTATACTGGCAGCTATTTGACACAGTATGTGGCATTTGGAGGGGCAAAGGAGATGCTAAGAAGGAGTTGATAGGCATGTTGAAAGTGCTAGAGGGAGGCCTTGGGGAGAAAGATTTCTTCGGAGGAGACAGCTTTGGATTTGTTGATATAGTGGCAATCCCTTTAACCTGTTGGTTTTCAACAGTAGAGAGCTTAGGAGAGTTGAATGTTGAGAATGAATGTCCCAGAATTTCAGGTTGGATAAAGAGGTGCATGCAAAGGGAGAGTGTCTCCAAAGCCATTCCTCACCCAGAAAAGGTTGCTGAATTCGCCCTTAACATGACCAACAACCAAGCTGATTGATTAGTCCCTTTGCTTCTTTTTTCTTCGAAAAAGGTAGAGATGGGATTTGAAGCTTGAGGCCTCTCAATCTATCTTATAGTTATGATCATCCTCAAATAAAATGTCTAGCTTCCTTATGTACGATATATTTTACAATATATTTGGACTGTTAATTATAACATGTAACTTATAATAAATTTTTATCTATTTAATTAATTTAATATTTAATTAAATCTAATAAATTAAATAAAAAAAATTAGATTGATTAATTAAAACTAAAAATAAATTAACCATTAGAACGTGCCAAACAAGACCTTGAAAAAAGTTCATCCGTTTTCACATTTCAGCCCATTGAAGTCGTGGATGGACCCTAGAAACCCAAGATCTTTTACTCTTGGAATCGTTCATTAGGTCCATTCGCGATCTACTCTTCCTTCCTTGCTTCCAACACAGGAGGACGCAAGCAACTAGATCCAGCATCCAAGTAAGCATTTCAGATCTTCTTCTTCTTCTTGATTCTATTTCAATCTTTTGTTCTCATGTTTTCTTCTCTTACATTAGATCTAATCCTTCACACACTGCTTCTGTAATTATCTGGTTACTCTCTGTATACCGTGAAATGAAATTTCTACAATTATCAATTATTTCATTGGATCCTACATTAGCAATGGCAGCTTCCCTAATTCTCAACATATTTCACAAGATCAAGTTAATTTTGCAGATTTTAAATTTCTTTGTTTTCTAACTTCAAACATTGAAACTAGGTAGACAATGGATTTTATTTTTATGGGCTTTTTTTTTATGCTTTGGAAATTGGAATGATCTTTTTTTTTTTGGTTGCTGCATAGCATCTCTCTGATCTCAGAAATGATGTCCTTACCTATATAGCAATCTAAAACTTTTTGTCTTATTTTCATGATTTGGTGGTTCACTTAAATCACTTCGAGAGAGGGTAAACAAATATAAGATATACGTAAACGTAATTAAATTAACAAAACTTCATATCGGTGAATTGTTGGACCTCGTCATCTAGGTTTGTGTTAGAGGTAGGGAATGAGATATAGAGGTTATCCGCATTGGTCGTTGCAGTCCGGATATCAGAGTTGTAATATTTCATTTCTTTTTATTTCCTCCACTTTCTTAGCAACAAAGCGATCCGTTAACTGTTTGCTTTATGTCTTTTTGATGGGCAGTAGATTATATATAGATCTGAGAAGGGAGATTCCTCAATCTTGCTCTGTCCAGTTTAATATCTAATTACTTGTTTGTTTCAATGGAGAATGACAAATTAAAATTAGAACTATTTTGAAATTGGACTGCTATTATTTCCTTTTCTTGTGATACTAACTGAATTTTTGTTCTTCAGAGGTTATAAGCAGAATTTTTCCGTGGTTTATTCTCTGATTAGTTAAAATGGTAAAATTTATTTACGTATTTATTATTATTTTTTAAAATTATTTACAGCCCCTTTAATTTTGTAAAGTAAAATTTGTCCATCTGATATTTTTTTAAACTATACAGGTTGTGCTTGCTGCTTCTATAGTGGGCAAGTCTGGGAAAGGTGAGATTTTGCTGCTTATTTCTTATCTTCTTATCTTGAAAGTTTGACTCTGCATTAATTTTTTACGGCTTTAGGGTTTCTGTTATTCAAAATAGAAGTAATTGGCATGCATGGAATATTGTAAACCATCCCTTTCTTGGTTCGGTTGATAAATATGGTACATGTTTTTGAGTTTTTCAATCCTAGACTCTATTCAGCAGGCTGATATGCATAACTATATTTGTTAAATCTATATAATGTTAATTATCACTTCATCCTTTTTCTATTGACAATGGTTTTCATCCTATAAATTAGGCCTTTTCTTCTTGAAATTTGATTATTGTGGATTAGTCAACCTTGGTCCATTTTTTAGGTGCCCATATTCTGGTTGATGGAAATCAAATTGGTGCAATTAGACAATCTAAAGATGCTTTGCCTTGACATCTCTCTCTCCTTATTCTTTTTTCTCTTTTACTGCAGTGCTTGTTTCTAGGCAGTTTGTGGACATGTCTCGTATGAGGATTGAAGGTCTTCTTGCAGCATTTCCCAAATTGATAGGAACTGGAAAGCAGCATACATATGTTGAGACTGAGAATGTGCGATATGTCTATCAGCCAATAGAGGCTTTATACTTGCTGCTTGTGACAAATAAGCAGAGCAACATTCTTGAAGATCTGGAGACTTTGAGGCTGCTCTCCAAGCTTGTATTCTCTTTTGCTCATTGACTTTTAACTATGTTCTCAAAGTGTGCCTTTTGTGATCTTTTAGTAATTTTTATGAATATTTGGCAGCAGAATTGACTTCTTGCTATTCCCTTTTTCTTTCAATTGTTTGTGCTTTTGCCAGCTTACAGTTTTATGTCCTTAAGTTTTATCTGGTTCTTGCTGCATTTTCCCCTACTTTTCTTGTGGTGAAACTTGTGTTTGAAGCATGTTTACTCTATAGAATTGATGATGCATACACAATTGTTGATTCCTTAAGTGTTTCTAGGTGCCTGAATACTCTCTGTCTCTTGATGAAGAGGGCATTTGCAAGACAGCTTTCGAGTTGATTTTTGCATTTGATGAGGTCATCTCCCTTGGACACAAGGAAAATGTGACTGTTGCACAGGTTAAGCAGTACTGTGAGATGGAGAGTCATGAAGAGAAATTGCACAAGCTGGTATTGCAGAGCAAGATCAATGAAACAAAGGATGTCATGAAGCGCAAAGCTAGTGAAATTGACAAAAGCAAGGTATCAGTTTAACTCTCTGGAAGTGAAAGTAGCAAGTGAAAGAAAAGAGGATTTATGTCCTAAAGTGCATCCTTCTTAATGCATGTCACATTTTGCAGATCGAAAAGAATAGAGGTGATAAAGGAGGATTTATGTCCCTACAGTCAATGGGTTCTGGAAGAATTGAGAGTAAATTTAGTGATATGAGCATTTCTAGCAATGAAGGTGCTTTTGGAAGTGGTTCTGGGTTTGGATTGGCAACTGATGTTGACTCCTTTTCCAGCAAATCTAAAGGTTTGTTTCTGCATCTCTGAAGGAACTATATAAGCTGCTGCTCCTTTCGATAACTTGTGGTTAATATTGATGTTTGGTGGATGATTAAAGTTCTTCTGAGTTGCCCATAAATATGAAATGTTGACAACTTGTGAATTATTTTTGAAAATGACCTAAATGTTTTATATCCTTGAATTTTAGTATCTGGTGATGGAGGACTATTAAAACAAATTTGGGATTTCTCATTTAACTAATAGTTGTAGTAATTTTTAGGATCTTATTTGGTGAGGTACTATGTAATGGTTGTGGGCTTAGTTTTGGATTTTTTGTGTCCTTACCTATTGATTCATAGGGCACCTTGGATTCATTTTCTGGACTTGCAATGAATTAATTTCAACTAATTCTTTCCTTCCTTTTTTTTAACTTAAAATTTTTTTACCCCTCCCTTTCCTTCATCGGTTTTCTTTCCATGTCTCTCTCTCTCTCCTCTGCTGTAGCGGTGTTCATTATTTGGTTGCAACGTTAAAAACCAACAAACCAATCAATTTGACTAACTTTGGTTGGATTTTCCATTATTATTTTCACAAAAATTGGTCTCTTTTTGGTTCAGTTGTTAAGGGAAAAAAACTGAAATAACTGAACTGATTTAATTGATGCTATGTCATTATATGCACACATACATCCATGCATGCACACTATTCCTTCCCCAATAACTTGTGAGCCCTAACCCCCTGCTCCCCTTTGTCTTATTGACTTTCACTCTCCCAATTTCTGCATGTCCTCCTCCTCTTTCTCAACTCTTACCAATGACACCTAGTAATCTCTTCTCCTTCACAAATAACAGCCCTCTCTCTAGTATCAACTCTCCCCAATTCAGACAGCTTGTCCTCTCTCACTCTTTTTCTTGTTGCTCAGCTGTGATTCTCATCTGTCCTATTGATGATCATTGCTCAGTCAGCATTTGGCAGTCACTGTTGCACTTCACAGCCACCCTGTCAGTCAGGTCTAGTCAGTCACTCTGATTGTCCATCCCAAGCCAATCGAGTAATCTTGCCTCAATTTTCATGTCACAAAATGGAATAAGCTACCAAGCCTCTCTCTTTTCTTTTCTATTCCAAACAGCGGCTAATTGATTGTGCACATGAGTCTATTTCATGATATTTGTTTTTCTAAGTTGTTGACTTGATGTGGGCGTGAGCATGTGGCTATTTCATGGACTGATTAAGGATTAATTGATTTAGGAAATTGCATTGTGATATGGGAGATTCTTTTATTGAAGTAGTAAATTCATGTTTACTCGTTATTAGCTTTGCATGTTAGAGGATGTTAGTTTGCCTTCTTTGGTTGTTCTGTTTGGTTTCTGAATGTGATCTAAGTTATTTTGGTTAGTTCAGATTGTAACCAACTGAATGAACACCTAATACTCTCTTATCGCCCTTTCCCTTGCTTTCTCTCTGTTTCCTTGCTCTCTTCTCTGTTTTACATTATTTTTCTGATATCCTTTAACAATAAGTTTATACTTCCTTACCTTACAAATTACCTTGCCATTTCATCTTTTTGTGAATGTTAGCTTAGTAAATGCTTCTTGATGTTGTTATGTATGCATTCAAGAGAACTATTCTTACTATCATCTGGAGTAATTAAGTATGCATTCAAGAGACAATACCTTACAAATACTTCCTTACCTTACAAATACTTATTTATCACCAGGTCGGCAGCCATCATCTGCCACTGCTCCTCCTAAAGGTCTTGGTATGAAGCTTGGTAAAACCCAAAGGACAAACCAGTTTTTGGAATCACTGAAAGCAGAAGGTGAAGTGATTCTTGATGAAGTGCAGCCAAAGGCAGGCCAATCCAGATCTGCTGCTGCACCACCAACTGATCCCATCACTTTGACTGCTGAGGAGAAACTCAATGTGACTTTAAGACGAGATGGAGGAATGAATAACTTTGATGTTCAAGGACAATTGTCACTTCAAATTCTTAATCAAGATGACGGGCTAATACAAGTGCAGGTGATCTCTGTCTGTCAATTCCCTCTTCTCTCTTTAACTATGTGCACTCTTGTGCTGTTCTATAATTTGAAGTTTCACTTTCATCTGATCTAGAAAAAGTAGCTGATATCAGGAAATTGTTGAAAATATATGATAATTCGTAAATAGACATGTGTATTTATGTCTATATTTTGAGAATTTGTAGGTTGCACAAGGCATCTTCTTTCTTACAACTCCCATTGTCATCACTAAAAACTTCTATGACTTGTTCTTTTTATCTATTATTTATGAATGGCCTGGAGGTCTGCTGCTGCCACATTTATTCTGTATTTTCCCCTCTTCGGCAAATTATCTTCTATCTTACTAAAATTTGGATTAATGATTAAAATACTTGTTGGATTATGGAATAGCATCTATTTGAGTTGTTCCCTTTTTTCTGGTCTTGTTTTCAATAGTGTTTTAAATTTTTTTTGACACTTTATATAAAGTCTAATATGTCTGGCTATTGAAAACATAGTTGGAGAGAGCTGACACTTTTTCGCTATTTCTCATTGATGAGCCAAGCCATGATATTAGGTGCAGTACAATATTGAATCATGTTCTCCTGTTAATGAGTTAGGCCAGCTGGCATTGAGTAGATTGATTGGCTTTCTGGAAAGCATGCTTGTTCAATACCCATACGAAATTATTAATGTCGAGGGATCAAGTATTTATGTGCCTTAAGTTGTTGAACTTGCATGATAGCTGTACTGCTGGTTCTTATTGATGGAGTTATGCTCTCGTCTTATTTCCAGATTGAAACTGGAGGAAATCCAGGCATCCTCTTCAAGACACACCCCAACATGAACAAAGAATTATTTGCCAATGAAAATATTCTAGGCTTGAAGGATCCTAATAGACCTTTCCCCGCTGGTGATGCAGCAGGTGTTGGCCTTTTGAAATGGAGAATGCAGAGTGCTGATGAGTCAATGGTGCCATTGACAAGTGTGTACTAGTTTTCATGTAGCATATTTTGCTATTACATTGTTTATATTGCATGCACTAATGATGGATTAAATACATTTGTCCTGCAGTTAATTGCTGGCCCTCTGTTTCTGGAAATGAAACCTTCGTCAGCATTGAATATGAGGCTGCATCCTTGTTTGATCTGCGAAATGTGGTGATCTCGGTACCTCTTCCAGCACTCCGAGAGGCACCAAGTGTTAGGCAGATTGATGGAGAATGGAGGTTAGAATGTCAATTTATATATGCAAGTGTGTTGTGTTTAGTTGGAATGCGTCCTATCTCTAAATGTTCAGGCAGAAGATAGTGACTTTCGTTCCTCCTTTTTCTTTCACCTGTGAGCTTTGCCTGGTGCTAGTTGGAAATCGATGAATATAGGAGCTTGATCTAGAGATAATGGTCGAAAGAGAGGTGATACTTTCACCTGAGCTTGATCTAGAGATAATGGTTGAAAGAGAGGTGATACTTTCACCTTTCTCTTTTCCAAGTGTAAAATTACATGGATGGGTGTGTGAACTATGTGATATGATATATTATCAAAGTAAGGTGATTCAAAGTGTACTAGGAGGGAAAATTTGGTAGACGTCTAGAAATTTGGAGAAACTGTGATCCGATGTACTGTGAAGTTTTATCTATTATTGATGTATTTCATATGTAATTCGTTTTGGCTTTATTCCCATATTAAGTGGCTCCTTTTTACAATTTACATATTGTTTCAGTTAAGCAAGGCTTTTAATATCTGTTTTTTCTATATTTAATTATAACCGTAGGTATGACTCAAGAAATTCCATCCTGGAATGGTCCATTCTTCTAATTGACAACTCTAACCGCAGGTCAGCAAAATTTTTTTTGGAGTGGTCCATCCTGGAAGGGTCACTTCTTTTCGTCTCCTTCAGACAAGATATGTTTGATACTCCTTAGCCTAATATTCTATTCTGTTTCTTGGCAGTGGATCAATGGAGTTTGCGGTGCCTCCAGCAGATGCATCAGCATTCTTCCCTATTTCTGTTCGTTTTTCAGCCGCTAGTACATACAGTGACCTAAAGGTTTGCTTTTCCTTTTCTTTTGTTATCCCATGCTAACCAACAAATGAAGAATTTTGTGTCTGCTTACACTTAAATATGTTTAGTTATAAAATACATTTTGGAAAATGAAATCATAAAATTTATGGATAGATCTCATAGATTATTTACTATTGAGCATATTTCTTGAAAGTAGAGAAATTTTCATTTTATAACTACTAAGTAAAACTCCACGTTAGAAAGGCTCTTCTATGCTCCCACGAAATTAATTTGAGAAAGAAGGAATGAATTATTGTCTAGTTGGGCATTGGTATCTTTGGTATGGTTAATGGTAAAACCTGACGTTCATTTTGCAGGTTGCCAATATTCTGCCTCTGAGAGGCGGACCTCCCCCAAAGTTTTCTCAGAGGACACAATTAGTGACAGAGAATTACCAAGTAGTCTGAACTATGTTCTTCCATTCCTTATACCTGCTCAATTTTGTGATCATTGATTTTGACTTGAAAGAACCTGCCCTGCCCTTTTATTTGTTATGGCAATAATAGGTTTTTTTTTTGTAACTTCTCAATTGCATTGGTTATAATTGTGATTTCTTATAATGAAAGTTCATTCAGTTTTTCTAAGGGGAAAATTAATATCTTGTGGTTTTTCTCTTATTTCGATTTACTGAGGCTAGTATTTGCATTGGTGAGTAATTGTAGAAAGCACATTGGATTGGACGCAATTTACTTTTTGTAGTTGATGTCAGTAGGGTTTAGCAATGTTCTTTGAAAACTGAAATAACGGAACCTCGTGAATCGGTTTATTTGGTGATTGAATCAACAGCACAAGGTCAAGTGTAAGTTACCAAAAAACCATTATAAAAAACAATATAAGAACACCTCAGTTCCTAACTAATTTAACTAACTCACGTATCAGTATAAAAGAGATGACATGTCTCTGTCCTCCGTCTGTTAAAACACCCAATCTCTTGTGGTTTCTTCTTCCTTGTACCGAAAACTCCATTCAGTTTTTGCCATCATATACGCACTTGAACTTTATGCTATTTCAAATTGTTTATTATATATTCAACTTCCTTAGGGAGACATCATATCTGATTTTATGTTTGTAGTTTCATTTGAAATTAATATTTGTAATGTTCCTTTGTATCAATAAATAATTTATGTTTTGGTATTGAAAAACTTTGATTATTTTGAGTTTGATTAATATGTTCTATCCCATTAAATTTATTATATACTTAGATGTTATGGACATCAAATACTATTGAAACTCAAGAGGGTAAGGCAACTCAAAAATAAAATTTAAAATATATATGAGAAAAAGACTACTCCTGCCTTGGTTACAAAGCAAAAGATGGACCCCAAATTGCACTGAAGCTCTAGTATAAAGCTGCATGAATCCAAACTCATTATAGGAATGTGATGAACACATTTATCCTAAAACTTGACAGCCATTGAATTATTTACATAATTAAGCTGTTGATTAATTTCATCTCATGATGTTCAAGATTGATGAGGATGGGTTTGATTATTAAGGATAAAACTTAGTTTGATGGCCAAAAATCAAGGCAAAATTAAGCCAAATTCGAGTGTCAAATTTCTGAACATTCAAGGGGAGGTGCCCCCTAGGGCATTAAATCATGCCTCTCAAGAAAGAGACAAGTTCATAATAGAATGGAACCCACAAAGGGAGTGACCCAAAGATTGATATGATCTTGAGAATGGGATCAAATCATTCTTTTAGGGGTTAAGTGCATGGGGGCATATTGGCTGAGGCCTGAAGGTGAAGCAACTTTGTAGCATGTCTCCTACTCCTTGTCAGGAAGGGCAATGCCATGTTTTGTAGCATCTTCCATTGGCATGTGGACATTAAGATTTTAGATAGTGCATATATCATTAAATTTAATATAATATACATGGATATCAAAATTCAAAATCCATTTTTATTGATTCCTTGGCCTGTTCATGTGCTGATGCCATTGGTTTGTGGCCTTAGGGATTGACAAGCCAATTTGGCGAAAAGCCAACCACATGTCCAAGGTGTCCCCTACCAATCTCAGTTTATGTTGTTTTCAATGAAGACAACACTTGTTCTAGTCATAAGTTTTTATGTTCCTCTTGCTCTAATGTGGCTTGTGGATCTTTCATAACATATTTGATTGATGCATTAAGTGTTAGTTAAGAATTCAGACCCGGACCCTGAAAGAGATTGTACCAACAAGATTTAATGTCTACACAAACACACTTAATAATTTATTAAATACAAAACAACCAATAAGGAAATTCTTAAAAATAGGTTGAAGTTGTAAAAGCAGATATGCAGTGGATTATAATGTATCCAAAGCCAAGATGTGTTGGATAATTTAGATAAGACTAATTATGTATATAAAGAGTTGTTATGGAAATTAGGTGGTTATCCATCTTTAGATGTAACCTTACGTAGTTTGTTAGGTGAATATGCTGTCTTCGCAAGAAGCACTTTGACAAGCTTCTCAAATTTCTTGAAACGTCCAACTCATACCGACACCACCTCAATGAATCATTTCAATTCTCTTTTCTTCAACATTTATTCATCACATAGCTATTTCCCTTTTATTCATCACAATCGTAAAAAAAAAAAAAAGGAAAATATATGCCGCATATAGGATTATAATAGTTATATAGTAGAGAGGTGACAATGACAAATGAAAAATAATAGAGTTGGGAAAAGAGAAGAGGGGTGAGAGATATGGTAGTGGGCATAGGGATTTGCTTGGCGAATTAAGGGTATGCAAAAATATTGTTGTCAGGTCGCTTAAAAGCAACATGAGAATGAATAGATGATGACACTGCCACTTCCAATACTACCAAAAACTTGGGCCTACTTCACTTTATATAGCCATTCCCATTCTTTTTGATAAAGCCCATCTTCATCCCTTTCCATTTTTATATATATATATATA
>CAOGCB010767781.1:0-17414 GCA_948266635.1 Cnidoscolus chayamansa
ATATTTTAATATAATTTTTAAATTATAAAAATAATTTAATTAAATTATAAAAATACAATGATATTTGTCTTTTTTAAAAATACAAAAATTATTAAAAAAATTCAAATTTTTTAGATACATGAATTTATTACAATAAATAAAAAAATCCAATTTTTTAAAAGATTAAATTCCATGCCTCCTATATTTATGAGATTAATATTAATTATTATTATTATTATTAACATATTTTTATAAAGGTCATCAATTACATTACTTAAAATATTATTGCATTTTACCTATATGCTTTTTTTATTATGTCAGATAAATAGCATTTTTTTATTAAAATAATTTCCAATAAAATATTTATTAAAATAAATTTATTATTTATTATTTATCATTTACAATTAATTATAATATCCATCCAAAATTGAATATTGAATGCATGAATAAGTAATGAAAATATTTAATTATTAGTTAAAGTATACTAATGATGTAGCAATCATTCCTTCCTTCCTTCCATATGTTCTTTAACAAAATTAAGAAAAATACTTAATTTAATTTTCATATTTTTTTAAAAAAAATTAAATTATTTAACTTCTCTATATTTGAATTTTTATTTATTTATTTATTTTGTAGTTAATATTTTAAAATAAATCATTGTATAAATTTTATATATTATAATTTTATCTATTCAATTCATAAGACAAATGATTGTAAATATAAATAAAAAATAAAATAAATAAAAAGAGATTGACAAATTTTTAAATAATAAAATTATAAGTAGCTATGGAAAAACTATAAATAATTATAATTAAATAATTATTTAATGTTAAAAATTAAATAAGAGAATATAAAGACAATCGTAAATAAATCAAACTGTTCGTGAATTATTTGAGTATTAAGTAAAAGTTTAAACGGCTTAATTCGATTTTTAAATGAGGTAAATGTTAAGCTTAATTTTTAAATTTATTTAATAAATAAATTAAATTTGAGCTTGTATATATTTAGCTCGTTAAGACTAAAAAATTTATTTATTTATAAATTTATAAACTAATTTATTAATACAATTATTTAATTAAAATTATTTTATATTAAAATTATTATTTTTAAATTAAAATTATTAAAATAATAAAATAAATTGATTTTTTAAAAATAAATTTATCATTTTAAAATAAAAATTTTTAAATATAATAAAATAGAAAAATAATAGTATTTAATATTTGAGTCCATAAAAAAATTTAATAAAAATTTAATTTATTTATTAAATAAATAAATTTAATTATAATTCAGCTATCCAAATTAAAAAAAAAAAAAAAAAAAAAAAAAAGTAGAGGAAGGCCACAATGTCTATAAAAAAATAATTAAGAAAAAGGGGGTGGGTCCCATGGAGGTTTGGATTTGAAAATTGAAAACAGCTATTCACAAATGGCAAAGGGAAAAATAAATAAATAAATAAATAAAAGAAGAAGAAAAATTCCATTCGCTGGAGAAGAAGTCTTAGCTCACACTACTCCTCCCTTCTCTTCCAATTCTCTTCTCTGCACAATAAGAAAAGCGCGATATTCGCCTAAACACAAGCAAACTACACCTATGACCTACCCATAGCAAATGCTTCCTTGCCTGTTTCTACACTCCACCACTGCCCTCTCCAGCTTTCTCTTCCTTTTTCTCTGTCTTAGGGACCGCATACTGCTCCAACTACTGTAATAACACCCATAATTTATAGAGTTAGAGAGAATTTAACTGCCCAATAAACAACCCAGTAGTAAAGTGAGAGAGAGTGAGAGAGAGAAATCGAGAATATAACGAAGTGGGTTTTGGTTGGTGAAGCCGGATATGGCGTTCGCTTCTATCTTCTGCTGTAGAAAGGGTTTGGATCGGTGAGTTTCTTCTCAGTTAAGTAAAATATGTGGGTACTTTTGAATTATATCTGTGTCTTGTGCTTGTTTTGTTTACAATTTGGAATTTAATTGGATTTAGTTTTTTGAAAATTACCATATTTGAGGGTTTGTTTGCTTGATGCTTGGAATTTAAAAAATTGGTGATTGTAAATAATAGCCAAAGAAAACAAATCAAAGGTGAAGCATAATAAATTGCGGGTAATTTGGTGGCACATGAGAATTCAAGTGGGTTTCCTGTTTGGGTTTGGTTGATGTTGTCAACGATCATTTGGGTGTTTGTTTAGAGCCTTTGCCAATTCTTTTGTTGTTGAGTTGCTCATAAACGGTGGGATCCCGTTCCGTTGAGCTTTACAATGGGTTTGGTCTAGATTTCACAAATCCTAGAGCTAGAATAGTTGTTACGAGTAGAAACTTCTATTTTCATTTTGCTGAGTTAAGGAGATGATAAAGCCAACTAAGTGAAAGAGCATGGCATTTGTGTAATATTCATAAATCACAGTTTGCTTTGTACAATTTGACCACACAGGAAAGAGCGAGGAAAGAAACAGCCAACATGGCGGATCTTCTCTTTGAAGGAACTACATGCAGCTACAAACAACTTCAATTATGATAACAAGCTGGGAGAAGGGGGATTTGGCAGTGTTTACTGGGGTCAGCTTTGGGATGGATCACAAGTAATATTTACTTTTTCAGCTTCTATATGCTTGTAAAAGTTTTTTTTTTTTTTTTTTTTTTTTTTTTTTTTTTTTTTTTTTTTTAATTATTTGAATACTCGATTGATTTACTGCTTTATAGTTAGTTTAGCACTCAAAGTATATCGGACCTACAATTGCATTGAGAAGTTTATGTTATCCGTTAATAACTTCAAATCAGATGTCTTTAATCTTGATGAAAGTTGTCTACTTAATGTTCTCTGTTTTTAAGTGGAGCAGTCCAAGCTATCTACATATTCACATTAGAAGAAGTATCCACTTTATAGTATTCTGTTCTAATACAATAATCTACCTGCTACCTAGCCACAACCCTTGGTTAATCAAATTAAGTACATAGCCCTCTTTTTTCAGGCTGATCCAGTTTCCAGGATCAGTCTCAAGCCTAACAATTTAAAGAAATTTATTTTTACAAAAATCGTATGAGGTTGTTAGGGGAGCCATTGTCTAGTTTATTCTTTATTAATTAAAAAGAATTCTCAAGAATTAAAGATGTGCTGTCAGCAAGCCCTTCACAATATCATTTTCTCAAGTTGTTGATTTGAACTTAATTTGGAAAAGTGGACAGTACGAGCCTTTTCTGGGAACTACTGGAAATGGAGATTATGTGGAGTTAATTGGTTTATAGTCATATAGGCACTAAAAAATTTCCAATATATTATGATTTGTGGTCTATAACTTGCTTCATTTTCAGCATCAAATTATAATTGCACTGCTTTAAAAGGGACAATGAATCAATTTATATGCTTCATTTGGTTACCCGATAACAAGCTTGTTATGCAACTTTGTATTCGTCAGTAGTTCTATGTATAGCAATCAATTATATGTTCTTGAAGAATTTGAGACTTAGGTGCCACTGTCGATATAATGGAAAACATATCAAGATTGAAATCAGAAGGGTGTTCATGTTTTATTCTTGTCCGAGGGTGTACATGTTTAAGTCCTTTGACCTACTATTGTGTGCTAAATGCTGCAGGATAGGGTTTTCACCAAATTTTCTTTCAACACCCCCTTGGGCCGTATTCCAAATGGCTAATGGCATTGTTTACTGAGGCTTGCTTAAATTTCATATCATCATGAACTGAATATTCTTTACTTTATGCATGCACACACACATATGAATATGTGTGCGCATGTGAATGCTCAAATGTTTAAGTTGCAATGATCTTCTGATCTCAATTTTTATCCACCATCTTGCATAGCCTTTCTCATAAACTGGATCCTATTACTGAACGACTTCATTGCAGATTGCTGTCAAAAGGTTGAAGGTCTGGAGCAACAAAGCAGATATGGAATTTGCTGTTGAGGTTGAGATACTAGCACGTGTTCGACACAAGAATCTGCTGAGCCTACGTGGTTATTGTGCTGAAGGACAAGAGCGTCTCATAGTATATGACTATATGCCAAATTTGAGCTTGCTTTCTCATCTTCATGGGCAGCACTCAGCTGAATGTCATCTTGACTGGAAGAGGCGGATGAATATTGCAATGGGTTCTGCAGAGGGGATAGCGTAAGTATCAAACCTACCTCTTGTAACTGTCTTAACCTGCTGTCTTGTGATGCTAATTGTATAACTTAATCAATGCAGCTACCTTCACCACCATGCAACTCCACATATAATCCACAGAGACGTCAAAGCTAGCAATGTGCTGCTAGATTCAGACTTCCAGGCTCAGGTTGCTGATTTTGGATTTGCAAAACTAATCCCTGATGGGGCAACACATGTAACCACAAGAGTTAAAGGTACACTTGGCTACCTTGCCCCTGAATATGCTATGCTCGGGAAAGCATCAGAGAGCTGTGATGTATATAGCTTTGGCATTCTCTTGCTAGAGCTTGCGAGTGGCAAGAAACCCCTCGAGAAAACGAGTGGAACAGTGAAACGAACAATTACCGATTGGGCTCTGCCATTGGCATGTGAAAGAAAGTTCAGTGAGCTGGCAGATCCAAAGTTGAATGGTAAGTTTGAGGAGGGAGAATTGAAAAGAGTTATTCTTGTTGCTCTCAAGTGTGCTGACAATAGGCCTGAGAAAAGACCCACAATGCTCGAGGTTGTAGAACTACTGAAAGAGGAATCAAAGGAGAAGTTGAGTGAATTAGAGAACGATGAATTATTTAGGGCACCTCAGCCTGCTGATTGTAAAGATGGAGTATCGGTTGCTGAAGATAGCTCAGACTTCATCTCAGAGGAGGGGGATCCAAGACAAGAAGTGAAGGAAATTGGACAATAGAAAGCTCATATTAGCTTTGTTTTGCGTTGTGTTTTAGATGTAAAACTTGGTTTGATGTACTGGGTTTTTTTTCCCTTGGAACGTGAGGTGGCGATGGCAATCCATTTATTAGAATTGTCAGGAAATGAAACATGCTGCCAGAATTGTGTGTATGGCTCATTTTGTTTGTCTTGGTTTTTCTTAGGCCTTCACTTCTTCCTTCCATGAAATATTTGTGTTTTTTCATGGATACTTGTGTATTGTGTATTCTCCTTGTCTCTTAATTATTTTGGTTTGTGAAGTTACAATTACACGAGACATATGGATCATTTTCATCAACATATCTCGAGTGTACAGTGTGTGACTTGTAGTAAAACCTTGCAGGTAATATCATATTGATTACAATTAATAAATTTCGAAGTAAGATATGATAATCTTTCATTTACAAGTAAATGGATGGTTTTTCCTTAAAAATAGATCATGCTAATTTGAATTATTAATAAATTTTCTATTCATATGATTGCTACTTGAATATTGGAGATAAAGATAATTTTAATATTTTTAAAATGCATTTAACAGAACTTTAACGCAGACCAATTTATTGATAAAATAGGGGAAAAGATGAGGATATGAATTTTGAGAAGCCTTAAAAAGCCAAAAATTTATACCCCCACCCCAAAAGAAAAGAAAAGAGCTAAAAAAATTAACGGTAACGTGGAGACTTCACTTCTAAAATACCACATGTACATTAAGAACACGGCAGTGATTTACAACAGTTGTCTCGTTATGTAGATTACAAAAATTACTGCAAAAAAAAGAGTTTCTTTCACCTAACAAAATTGATACATAAGGGTAGTATAGTAGTAGTTAATACACTGAAAGCCAACAAACAATATTATCCAACTTCAAGTGAAGGTATCCTCTCGGTCACCCTCAGCAGTCTCGCCCTCCTCCAAGTTGCTGAATTCCAGGTAGTGGGTTGGTCTATGGTCCTCATGGTAATATTCTCTTGGTGTCCCCAGCTTGATTCCGTATTTCATGCCCACTGTATGCTTCACTCCCATGAAGTTGTAGTTCCATGGCCCATTATCAGGAATCTACATTATAAAACAAAAATATCCATACCCCCATCATATTAGTACATACAATCAACATCTGAAAATGGTGCAGTCTACCAGGTCAATTTTACTCACCATATAGAAACCAAGAAAACGATCACTCAATAGCATCTGGACCTTCTCATAATGAGTTGGCAAGTAACCATGAGGATTGCTTCCTGTGTCCTTGTTCACTCTTCCCCACTCATACCCACTTGGGGTAAGCTTATATGCAGTTAATGAGCATGATCCTGGAGTAAAACTGCAAGTCAAGATGATGCACTTCTCCCCATCCCAATGCTTGTTGTTCTCTAACACCCGAGCATGTGTTGTGAGATCCTGCAAGAAAAAATTTTCGGGTCAAGCACCAACCATGGATTTACAACTACTGACCAGCTCCCTATACAAGGGGAAATTGGGCAGAATCTTCAGTTTCAGCATTCAGAGAATGGGCAAAACCTGTGGTGATAACTGCGGAAGCTCATTTGGTTGGGTGTGCATCCATCCCAAAGGCTCCAAATCATTGAGGAAATCATGCTCAGGAAGAGCTGATGGGAGATGAACTTGTTGATGAGTCCCCCACTGAGGTGGCATGGCAATACAGCGGATCTCCTTCACCTGAGGATTATCTGGGGGACTAATACCATACAGGTACCCAGAAATTTGAGTACGCAGATCTGCTATGCAGATAAATTTCTTCAAAATGTTCTTGGGCATGATATAAGTATATCCTGTTTCCTGCAAAATCACGAGCGACCCATGTCAATTGGCATATATAAAAGAAATGAAATTAACAGGAAAAAAAATTAAAAAAAAATAATGTAGTCATGTACCTTAATATCTTCTGAATTCACATATATGTGATTGACCCGAAGATAGAGATTTGTAGCTGATATTGCTCTGACACGCCAATCTGTTTTGGAACCAAATGCAGCCTGCTCATAGGGACTAGTGGTGGTGACAATGAGTTCATCACCATGCACATTTGTTGTCTTTGTTGTGACTGCTGTTAACTGACTTGCTTCTTTGGCCTGGAAAAGAATAAAAAGTGTGTTACTCGTCAAAACCGGGAAGGAAAGACTAAGCTGCCCAGAGTAAATGAAGTCCGCAGACAAGTACCTGTTTCTCAATCTCTGCTATCTGTTGCCGTTGTTGAGAAGGAGGAGTGATCTCAGCACCGAGAATAATATCACGGATCTCAGATTGTGTCAGTGCTGATGTGTTCACATTGTTTTTCTTGGCATAGTCAGAAAGTATGAGATCTCTTAAAGCAACCTCAACTTTCATCCACTGATCATCAGTGAGAGAAGGCCATATGTGATGCGGCTCTGTGATGATGGTTTTATCCGGCTTGAGTAGCATCTTTGCCTTCTCATTATTCACATGGAGTGCACGAAGGATCAAGATGAGCCTGGAAAATGCTGTGTATGATGAGATGCTCTTCAGCCAATCATCATAAATATTGAATAAAACCATTTGCGGCTCTGTTGCCTTCAAAATCAAATCACCAAACTTCTCTATCTTCAAGCATGCCTGGAATGGCAACTGCAATTCACTTCCTTTAATAACTATATTTGGGAAATCAAGCAAGTGAACCTCCAATGGATCAAGCATCCCTTTACGAGTCACAATAATTTGTTTTGGTTGTTCTTCAACTGGCAGAGACCGCACAAGAGCTGCAACTTCTTCAGCAGTTTTCCACTTAGCAAGTTGCCCAAGACGTTTCTGTCCTGCCCATACACTAGTGTGGATGACCTACAAAACATCACAAAATAAAGTTCAGCAAGTCCAACATGTGATGGAAAAGTCTTAAATACCATTCAAGTACAAAACTAACCTTCAGAAATAGCTGGCCAGTTCTTGGATTGAATATGAATATTGCACCATTTATTGGTTTTGTTGTAAGGTTTCCCTCAAATGTCTTATGAATTGTGACACGATAGACATTGGTATCATCAACAAACCATATGATCTGATTGCTGAAGATCTCACCATAGTTTTGGGATGACAAATAAGGTTCTGTTGGCTCAGAAGAATACAACTGCAGACCTTTCCTTATCCGCTCCCTCAAGACATATAAAGCTGGGTTTGACTGCATCAAAATGCAACAATAGCAAATAAACATGGAAGCTATCATAAATCAACAGATATACAACATCAAAATGTTGAATCAGTCACTTTATCATTTAAAGAAGTGTACCTTCATTATCTTATTCATGGCCTGAGCTAGCAGTGGTTTTGATCCAGGAAACCAGTTACCAAATGCAGAATGCAAATTGTATGCCAGATCAAGTCCAATCATTACCCCTGCAGAGAAAAGAGACCATTCATTTACAAAAAGAGTTCTTCATTTAAATGTAAGAGAGCTAAGAAACATGATGAAAAACGTACCAGTTGGAGATGGATATATTGACATGTTATCCGTTGTGTAATCCATAAATTTAGCCCGGGTATAACGCTCAATATCATGGGAGTCATAGTCACCCCATCTGAGCTGTACATCTATCCAGTATTTATTGCTGGCTTTCTGATCAAACACATCTTTGGACTCGGCCACAAGACTAGGCTTTGACATAGGCCACCTATGAGCAGCAAAGAGGAGAATGTCTGCACAGGAGCTATTCATCTTGTAACTCTTCCTCGGATGGATCGTTTCCTTCTGCACAGTTTCAATTTCCAGAGCATCCAACTCCTGATCTAAGACTTGGCACAGATCCATGACAACACTCTCATGAATCTTTTGCCACAGATGAGCTCGGAATATCTGAATTAATGAAATCTTCAAGGTTGGGATCTTTCCATGCATGAAGATGCCAGTTAGATCTAACTGCACCTGGAAACCCACATAAACATTGGCCCTATTTATTGTGGGTGACCACCATAGAGTAAATCTTCGATTTGGAATTTGATTGAGACCAGATCTTTGAGCATTTGTCAGCTTCTTGTACTTCATTGACTCTTCAAACCCAGATGCCTTCTCCCAAAAGAGACCTTCCCAAGTTGGGAAACTAAAAATTTTCAAGAAAATAGCATTAGTTAAGAAGTGTTTATCGAGCAAAACACACTTTTGCAGTGACGATATAAATATTTATTCTTATTTATAAAAATGTTTGGTTTTTAGAGTTGAGCTGATCTCCTCTCACTAAATCTATACTTATCCTCGAAATTACAAGGAAATGAAACAGAAATATAATTCATACATATTTTATTTTCCAGTATTTTGGAAAATCATAAAGTATAATAAATATGAGTTGAGTAGCTATAATATTATATTCAAAGAGTCTTCTCAGAAAACGAACACTTGAAACACAACTGAAGCTCAGTCAAGTTTATTCTTTCATGCCAAAATCAACTCTACGTGAAAAACAAAATAGGAAATGCTCAAAAACTCAACTCAATCACAAACCGTTCTCTGTAAACTCTAATTAAAGCTATAGCAAACTGCAAACATGAGTTTAAATTTGAGCTTGAAGTAATATTATCTAGACTTCATAAAAGTTGAAATACTCTATTAGGTTTCAGAGCTACTGAATCCAGCATTATAATACTCGAACTTTGATTGACTCAATTAGAAAATGAAGACTTCAAATATTTTGCAATTAACCTGCTCATAGACATTTCTATCATAAACCAGAGCAGTAATCAGCAAGTCTAATGGAAAACATAGTAATATAGTAATATAGAATGTGAAATACTTACTATGTTCCTTTGAACAAAGTATGCTCAAGAATTCCCTCAACACCACCCAGAGCTTGTATAACATCAGTTCGGTAATTGTTCAAGTTCCACAGTTTCCCATCATGCCTCTGGTGAGTCCACCAAAAAGGATTCTGCTTTAGAACTTGGTATTGCTTGAAATCTGTGCGCACTCTCCATCCTTTGTCATATGCAAGAGTATGACGGTCCTTCTGAAATAAAGTATTAATACGCGGAATTCCCCTATCCCATGAATCCTGTCAAATCATTTGGATAAAATATTAGAGTAAGTTGTAATCACTAAAGCTTCACAAACATCACTTTTTAAATAATAACAACAATAAATAATAATGACAATTGAAAAAACAAACAACTTCAAGCTGCACGCAAAATGTGAGCTATTGAAATATGCCAAACAGCCAAATCTCCAAAGTTTCCAGAATGAGCAGTGCCATAACCAGAAGGAGGGTGTGACAGCACAAGTAAAAGATGAGATAAACAAGAGGAGAGAGAATAAGTGGATTAACATGCAAAATCAGAAAAACTTACTTCCAAATCTTCTAGGGTTAAACGCCTATTTTGTGCCTGTGCTTCCTGCCTCTTAAGCGCATACTCAGCCCAGACACGCTGTGAATCTATGAACTCACTCTCCCACGGCTGCTCAGAAACCATAACAGCACCCCAAAATGGCATCATATCTTAAAAAAACTAAAAAAAAATAAAAACTAAAAAACTAAAAATAAAAACAATGCACCTTCAAGCATACCTGAATATAGCGATAAAGATTTGGAATAAGTTGGTCTTCTTCATGACTCATTCCACTCCTAAAGTGAGTTACACCAACATCTGTCTGCTGGCTATATCGCAGGTCACTTTGTGGGATCAATATGTGGCCCATTGATAGCATGCCAAGTCCTCCAATTTCTTTGGGTGTATAGAAAATGACAGGAGGGAATCTGCAACACAAGTAAATTAAAATCCAGCAACTTGGTATCACAACCAACTCCTTGAATCAAAGTGACTGCAAAGAAGACTTACCGGCTTGGCATCTTTGAGTTCAAACCAATCTTGATACGCGTTTGGATTTTGTTTTCACATTTAACTAGCAGATCTAATAACTCTTGAGTATGCACAGTAGCTTCACGGAAATAAGTCATCAAACCTACAAAAAGAAGAAAAGGAAACAAAAGAAAATTTCAGCATATAGAATACTAATGCAAAAAGGGGCAAGCTGATTAAGAATTTTAAATTACATACCTATCAGGGCTGTATTCCATTTGTTGACTATTTTTGTGAAAGTAGTTGACCCTGAAGACATGAGAATCTGCCTCACACGGTTCTCAAACACCTTCATGTGTTCATCATCAACCCGTAGAAACGCAACAGCTGTTCGCTCTTTAGTCTGCTCATTCTGTAAATTCCAAACACCATCTCTAGTATTGCTGAATGCTTCCTGAGTCATCCTTATTTTAGGTAGTATTCGAACCTCAAACCCAGACCTACATGAGTTTAATGGCAAAAATAAATGTATCAAAACATGAGAATTATTTTTTTAGCAGTGAGTACATGCTTAGAAACCTAATGAACATGTGAAGGGATGGAACTAGTGAACTAAAATCTTTTAGTTTCTTTAGTGACATCCTACGATAAGGATACGGTAACAGTAAGTATAAATATATGATATTTCACTAGAACAAAAGCCAAATACTTATATTGTCTAATTGGCCAACAAAGCACATGTAATTCTTTGCCAAGGAAGGAAAGGACATCCCGGATCAGAAAGGAAGGGAAAAAATAGTCCAAAAAATAGTAAATCAACTACAGCTTAAAATGCCGATTTAGGGGAAATAAGAGCAAGTTCTCCTAAAGACTCCAGCATCAAATATGGAAATCAGTGTTTCAAATAAACTAGCTGAAAAGCAAAATAATAACATACATGCTGAAAAGCAAGTTTGGATTGTCCTTGCTGTAAACAGAAACAAAGCTGTTCTCCCACTCCAAAGTTGTGATGCTTCGAGGAAGACGGTTCTTCATATCCCAAAACACACTTCTCCCAAGATTTACTGAAAAAGGAGTTCAGCAAAGAATACCAATTTTACTAAAAAGAAGAAGAAGAAAAAAAAAGAACGATGACAATAAAGGGCACATCAATACCATCATGTTTCATAAGCCTCATTCTTGCATCTCTGGGCCAGCATTTCTTGTTTTGGTACCCAACCATGTTTTCATTGTTGGGATCAGGATGCTCAGTAAGATAGCGCTGGATGAGATCTCGAGCCTCCTCATGAGTGAAGCGGAACAATATATGCACCCTGTCTATATACCTAGAATATAACCGAATGGGGTGCCTTGTCTCAACTTTTGTATCCCAATAAGTGATAAATTCATTTGGCATTTGTGGTGGACCAGCAATCTCACTGGCTCGAGTCAATCCAAGAAGTAAGAGGTCTAGTACAAGTCCGTAATATTGTACAACAAAAGAAGCAAACTGCAACCCACGTATCAATCCATATGAATTTGTGTGGCTCATATCTTTGTAGGACAACACAACATTGTTCTTTGCAGTGACGTAATCAGCAATGTTGTGATCAAGCACCAAACGAAGAAGCCTGTAAATAATTTTGTAAGATACAAAAATCTTGCAGTTGGAAACTAAATTCTTATATGATCAACAGAAGCTTATGGATGCTCACCATTTTACAAAATACTATGATCAACAGAAGATCTTATAAATTCTTATGGATGGATTCTTACCGATTTAACATGGTCAAGTCAATCTTTTCAAAGAACTTCTCAAACTTTGTTTGTAGCATCACAACGCACTGCCCCTCACTTGTGTCCCAGATACCCTGCAAATTGTTTATACCCTGGCACCATTTATAAACAAGCAGTGGTGGTGGCTCCGAATCTGCAGGTTTAATCCAGTTTGGAAAGAGATGGCGCTTGTCACCTTCATACCACAAATATTGGTCAAGATATGCATCAGTTATTTTTTCAAGAGGTTCAATTTCATAAACTGGAATCAAAGCACTATATAAATCCATGAACTCTATGCCAACCTGCATCACAATACAAAAAAAAAAAAAAAGAACAAATCTCAGTTCAAATCCCACCACAGTATAATGAAAAGAATCATAAAAGCAAAGTCAACTCATTCTTAATTAATCAACATACTTCTTTGAAGGCACGCTGCGTAAGCAGGTGACGCTTAATCCGTGACAAAGCTTCATGTGGATTATCATAAGCCTGCTCAATAAGACCCAGTTCTTCTCTCTGCAGTTGGTTTAATCTGACAGCCACACTATATGACTCCTTCAACCTTTCCAAAGCAAGGATGAGTAGCTTCGTATCATGCTTGTATGACAGTGGAGGGAAAGGAATGGGAGAAAACTTTCTGGACTCCAACCAATGCACAGTTGTTGTATAAATCGCAACTGCTTCTTCTGGTGTGACATATGGACCATCTTTCAAATAATTGTGTTGCCGTTCCTAGGATGCAAAAAATTAATCCATTACAGGGGAAGATAAGAATAGGTACATGCATATGATAAATGCAATGGAGAATACAATCGACTTATGCCGAATGCAGTGTGGCAGAAACATTGCAGGAATATACATCTTTCTGAAAAGAAGTAGAAGTTACCTGTTCTGCCTTTAGCCAAAGGCGAGTCAATCTTCCAAGATTTTTTCGACAAACCGTCTTATCAACAGTTGCACCTCTTCTTATACGCTCACGGTTATAGTGAGCAACATTTGTCCACCAGTCTGCTTTTGACTTGACGTAACGAAGAATCATGTTTTCAATAGGCACTGGCAAGCCAGGAACCTTCCAGGGAATGTTGGCTTTCCAACAACGCCAGGCCTCACTTAGGTGCTGCAATATGGTTCTAGCTTTATTTTGCTTAATGCCCTCTGCAATTTTTAGTATCAAATAGTTAGGCTTAGGCACAAAAATAAGAGAGAAGAAACCAAACAAAACAAGTACAAAGAGGAAAATCAACACCAAAAAAAAATTAATATGAGAGTGCACCTGGCATTGCATCAAGAACATCATGCATGACAGCTGCACGAAGCTCCAAATCAAAGTGACTCTCAACACGTTGCTTTGTAACAGTCTTAGCTGTTCCTTTTGAATGGCGACCTTCAAACTGCCGTGCAAGAAGATTTCCTAACCACCGTTCTAGAAGAGGCACAATGCCACGAAGGAAAAACAACCATACTCTCCACATTGGTGCCCAGAATCCACAGCCAGGCCCTTTCCCAACTGGACCAGTATTAAAGCGGTAATATATCAAATGCTTCAAGTCTTTGCACATTCTAATCTGTCGCATCAGCCTGTACTTGTACCGATACATGCCAGTCAACTGACCAACATGGGAAAATGTATATTGCAGACCATCAGCTAGCTGGAATGCATCGACATTACCCAGTCGGAACTGGATATTGGCGTCAACAACAAGCTTTGTCAAACGTAGGATCTCACGGCAGAGATGAAAAGCATTACCAAACCGGGATTTCTTACGTTCTTTTGTAGTAAGGGTTTTCACAGGCTTCAAGTTAAAATTATAATCAAGATGGAGGTAATTTAAATTTTTCCTGTGTATCAACAGGTTCAGCATGTTATACCCCTGTTTACAAACTTGTAAGCCCGCTTCAGCCCAATCAAGTTCTGTTGTTTGGAAGAACTTAGTTGCAGCCAGAGACCGAAACAAGTGCTTCTTCTTCTGTGCTTTGGGTGGTCTATGGTGCAATTCATTCAAAACAAAACACTTCAACAATTTCTGGTAGCTGACCCTAACTTTCACTGGATATGACGGAGGACTGCAGGGGGAAAGAAGAAACCAAACAAAATCAGTCAAAGTGTGCAATTACAGAAAAGTGGCACATGTGAACAGAAGAAAAGAGATTATGATCTCACCAGTGCTCCTTATACCACTCAGACACAAGGGGTATATCTTCTGCTCGTCGCATCCGGCCAGATCTCATGTTAAATGGCCTTGGTGCAAATAACAGCGAAATACCTGCAGCTGTGGTGTCTGTATATAGCTGAGTGTCTTGTAGTAAAGGTTCAACCCCTTCTGGCAAAAGAAAACCATCATCATCATCATCATCTTCATAAGGCTTCTTTTCTCGGCGTTCCTTGTTGGTGGAGGTTATAGGATGTATCAATGGATCATAATAGAAAGCAGGTAAATCAGGATCCTCAGCTTTAATGAACATGACCATGGGAGTGTGATACACACAAAGCTTCACTTTCCTGGGCCTATTGTTATAAAGGTGAGGGAAAGCAATTCTGTACTCTGTCCTGAGAGGTGACCGTATAATGAGTTTGTTAATGTCATTGAATTCGTTCCAATCTTCATCTCCCTTCTCCATGTCACGATACAAAGGTTCAAATTTGGGACCCCCTGAATAGTAGCAAAAGTATCTTTAGATCAGGGAACAATCAAACAACACTTCAAAGGAATGTAATCAGGTGCATATCTAGCATAACATAATCATCCACGAAAATTAAATTAAAATCATTGTAACAATAAAGCCAAACATCCAACACTTTCACATCACAAGTCACATCTTACATGATCTATGGGAATCTCCTATGGTCTCTACCCAATAAGTTGTATAATATATGGTCAAAAAACTAAGGTGAACATTATTATCATCATTATCTATTGGAATAGACTCCAAAAGCTGTAAGAAATTATATGCACAAACATATAAATACACATAAGCAACATAAACATACCGGGTATGCACATGTTTAATGCTTTAGCTGTAAAGAATGACTCCATGTCAAATAAGTAGAAATAATTGCGATCAATTAGATCTGATAGGAGCTGTCCTGACAGCCGGTGAAGAGTTGCCATGATGGGCAGGGAGAGATGCCACTTCCTGTAACTTGGACCATTGATAAGCTTTGTTTTGACAAGAGGCTTATGGTCATAAAACCAAGTGTATACTGCAGAATCTTCTTCTTCATCCATCTCCAACTGAATAGGCTCTAGAGGATCAACATCTAACAAATTGTCAGCATAGTCCAATGGGGGTTCCTCATCATCAAATGGTGGAAACCTCATTCTCTTAAAGTGCCGACGGTCCCTCTTCTCTCTTCTCATCATGATCCACATTGTACCCCACTGCACAAAAATATTACAACTCAAATCAATCATTGTGAAAAGAAACTAACAATAATCCATAGACCAATATAAACTTATTCCAATAACCCATGAAATAACAAGATATGCACTGATCTATATCCGCATAGAGAGATCAATCAGCATACCTGAGCTAAATAAATAGGTTCAACAACCCATGGAATTTCATTCACAAAAGTGATTGCCCCTGTAATATGGTATAGAACCTTCACATCACGAACCTGCTCCCAGGGCATCGGCATATTCTCAAGAAGCTTGTAAACTGCATGTGGAATGAATTTAAGGGCTCCAAGATACACACGTTTATCATGGCGAAATTTCTTGGAGGACATGTCCCCATGGTCTCTGTCAAAATGCAATCAGAAAAAAATTTAATCGAGTCATCTGCGAAGGCAATGCTTCTTTCCATCCTACCCTCTCCAAGAAAAAGGTATATACATTCATTCAATTCACAAGTATAATGACCAATATCACACTTGCAAATTAATTCATACAAAAACTTAAGCATAACTCATGGCGGACAGGGCCACTCAATTCACTAGTTAAGTGAGGCAAAATCAATAATACTCTTTGCAGAGAACTAAAACACAAGAAGCTTCATATATTCAATAAAAGGCAACTTGAAAAGCAAAAATAATATATCAGGAAAATTGCATAAACATGTGAATTACTCAGAAACTCAGCAAATGAACATCCGTGCTACGAACACATGAATAGCGCAAAACTAAGCAATAAGTTCAGAGCCAAGAAAAACATAAATCAGGTAAAAACCACCCAAAAAAAAAACTTTCATAGCTAAACCAGAAACACGATCAAAGTCGGACAATAAACTTGCAGAAACACTATTCTCCGTCTCTCACAAACAAATTCCCACCTGATAATTTTCCTAACATGCTCGGGCGGCATGTCTTCTTTCTGCGTTTCAACGAATCCAAACTTCCTCTTATCACTGTATCTCTTCGTATTAAGCTGCTGCCATTTACGGGCCTTTTCTTCCAGCTTGGCCTCCGCCTCGGCGGGCGTTGGAGGTGTTTGCGGTGCAAGAACAGTATAAGACGGCTGTGCTGGGACAGGTGGTGGAGGTATCGGAGGACCAGTCCCCGGCGGCGCAATATGCGCCTCTCCATTATTGTTCCACATAATGGTTAGCTCAGGATCCAACTGAAAACCCTAAAATCTCTTGAAATAAAGTAGTAGATCCGTGTATATATAATTTGTGAGCTTGTATCAGTTCGAACGCCAGTGTGAAGATATGCTTAAAGGTAGTTTTGGTTTCAGAGAATGGAAGCGAAGGACCTGTGACCTGTGTGCGTCCTCTGTCTCCCTCTCGCCGAGTGTGTGCTGCTGTGCACACTAAAGTTAGAGCTAAGAGTGCGGGCAGAGAGAGAATGAAGAGAAATGAAAATGATTTGGCGGATTTGGGCTTACAATCTGAGTTTTATTCATTGGAAATAAGCGTCGCGGTCTGGCCTTTGTTTGATTTCGAAGGCGGTAGGCCCAATCCAAAATCCACGCTCTGGCTCATAAATCATCAATCACTATCAATTTATCAGCAAATGCTATATATAATCCGATTAACGGGTAGAAATCATAACCGATAATGGGCTTAAAAAGCCTATCCACATAGCCGCTAGACCCAAACTCAATAGGCCCAAAATAAAGGCCG
>CAOGCB010767966.1:0-10441 GCA_948266635.1 Cnidoscolus chayamansa
ATTTGGCGTAAATGTTTGTCTATGACTCTTAACAAAAACACATGGCTCACATTGTAGGTTTGAGCTAGAAAATTTGGGAAACAAATATTTGAGGTACCCGTGTGAAGGATGACCCAATCGTCGATGCCATAGCCAACTCTGATAATCCACTGATCCATGATTCATTAAAGCAGATCCTTCTTTAGACACTTCATCGACGTAGTACAGTCTGTTCCGTTCAGTGCCACGTCCAATAATCTCCTTCGTACGGATATCCTGCAGAACACAAAACGAGGGATATATGAGTACAGTACAATTTAGTTCTTTGGTAACATGGCTGATGGAAAGCAATTTATATGATAAAGAGGGTACAAATAAGCAATTTGATAATTTCAGTGTAGGAGTTAATTCCACAACTCCTGCTCCTTCCACTTTTGTCAATTCTCCATTTGCAATCTGAATGCAATTTTTTTTCGGCACTGTGCATTTAACAAAATCCTAGCGGTCATAAGTCATTGTATCCGTTGCTCCACAATAAAAAATCCATCTGCCAATATTTTCATTAATTTTTTTTCTCCAGGGGTATTTTTGTAATTTTCTTGACTGGTGGCATTTTTGTAAATTCCGCTCCTGGCTAGGGTTTTTCTCCTGCTCATATAAAAACTCATTAAACAGATTACCTGGGCTAGGGTTTTCTCCCTATTGCCCGGATGCGGCGCCAGTACCACCGGTCCCCTCCTGCCGCGCGACGACACCACCATTGGTTCCCTCCTGCCGCGCGACTGCTCCTCTCGGTGGTAGTCGCGCGGTGTTGCTGGTTCCATTTCGCCTTGCAACATGTTCCGCATCTCGATATCGCAGTCGCGCGGCGCCGGTTCTGCCGATTCCGACGGCAGCGAACCCATCTGGTTCCCCCTCCGAGCCACCCTCGCTGGTGGTTATGGCTTCCTGACCTCCCAGTGCAGTGGTAGCTGTCCCTTTGCGATCAGATGTTCGTTTCTCCTTTTGTTCCCACCAATCGGGAAAGCCGACGAGATGAAAACACTCTCGCCGGAGATGTCCTTTTACGCCGCAGTGATCGTAGGTACGATTTGTCTTTCTCCGAGATGAGGAGTTGACTATCTCTGACCGGCGGAGCCTCCCTTGTTCAGATATGTTTTGTCTCTGTCCTGTTGCAGCTAGCCCAACCCCGATGCCCGATGATGGGGTATGGCCGACGGCAGTTGCCGTTGAGCATAGTATGTTCTTCCTGACGGCTTCTCGGCACACCGTCGCATAAGCGGCTTCGACTGAGGCAGAGGTGTCGATTTCAATAAATCCCAAATAACTGCATCAAATTCAACATTTAGTCCAGATAAGAATTTAAACAGCCTGTGTTCTTGTTGCAATTTGTTGTAGGTATGGATATCGGCCGGTGACTCCATTGGGTTGGGACGCCGTCGATCTATTTCCATCCACATATTCTGGCATGAGCTGTAGTAGTCTTCCAATGAACAATTTTCTTGTTGGATTCTGTCAGCTCTTGTCATCAGATCAAAGATTTGCAAATTGTCTTCTCTGCTTTGGTATGTGATGGCAAGGCCATTCCACAGGGCCCTTGCAGTGGGATAGTGTATAAACTGTTGGACTAGATTTGAATCAATTGCCTGAGTAATCCAGGAAAATACTTGTAGATCTTTCTGCCACCATCCTGGGTAGGCTGTATCGGTCTTCTCTAGAGGTTCTGAATGTCCAGTGATGTGGCTGAGACGTCCTCTGCCTCCAATGGCTACTTCCATCATTCTGGCCCATAGGGCATAGTTCTAGCTGTTTAACTTTACATCTATGGTGATTGGATGACTGCTTTCACTGGCTGGTTGTGTTGTATGTTGTGTTTGCAAGAGTTTGGCAATCTGCTAGGACAGGATAGTAGCTACCTCATACAGTGCTAGTGTTGCAGAGGATGAACTTTCCTCACTCATTTTGATTCAGAACAGGTATTCTGGTAGGTGATGATGCCCATAATTTGATCCTCGAATCAAACGAGGTGCTCTGATACCATGTTAAATTGAGAAGTATGAAAAAATATTTTATTCAAACTTAATTTCTTTGTATGTACAGAGATAAATATATAGACATAGGAATTATCTTGCTACATTATGACCTTGATCATATTTCCTAATCTGTAAATATTCTATCTTTAATTTACATTTATTTATTGCCTTATTCCTATTATTTCCTTATTTCTAACAATTCCTTCCTCCGTTATTGGAAACCAAACACCTTATGAGCAATTGTATAGTATAACTCCTGATTATATAGTCTTCTTCGTGTTTTTGGTTGTCATGTTTTGTTTATCTTCAACCAAATGAACACATAAAATTAGAACCTCGTGTTCGTTTATTTTTTTTTTTCTAGGGTATGGTATTGAGCATAAAAGCTATAGATGTTGGGATCCTATCTCTAAATGTCTTCAGATTTCTCGTCATGTTACTTTTTAGGAACAATGTTTTCAACCCTTTTTAAATTTCAAATATCTAAAAATAACTCACCTTTCTTCATTAATCCATCTATCGACAATTTCCAAAAGATCTCTCTTCTCATATGGTAGATTCAATTTCGCCAGCTTCTCTTAATGATTCTGCTACAGGACAAACAAATGATCAAATTATGGCTCTACTTAAAGAATCTGGCTCATCCGTTGATTCTACAAATGACAGAAACACAAGAGTACGTCAACTGCCATCTTACCTTTATGATTATTATTGTTATTTTGTTATTGTTTCTTTGTATGAGCTATTCTCTTACAAAGAAGCAAGTACTAATCCTTTTTGGCAGCAAGATATGATAGAAGAATTACATGCCTTATCAAGAAATCAAATATAGGAGTTGGTTGATCTTCCAATAGGGAAAACTGCAATAGAATGCAAATGGATCTACAAAATTAAAACCAAAGTTGATGGTTTAATTGAACACTACAAGACTCGATTAGTGAAAAAGGGTTTTACTCAAGAGTATGGTATTAATTATGACGAAACTTTTTCTCTAGTAGCTCGTATTTCTTCTATGCGTTGCCTGATAGTAGTAGCAATTGTCCATAAGTTGGAACTATTTCAAATGGATGTGAAAAACGAATTCCTCAATGGTGATCTATCGGAAGAAGTTTACATGGAACCTCCACTTGTTTATGATCATCCACCTGGTAAGGTTTGTCATCTCCAAATAAATTTAGCTCCACAATCAATAAGTTTGGATTCTCCTCTAGCTCCTAAAACTAAGAAGGGGTGTACTATTTCATTATTATATGTGGATGATATGATAATTACAGGAGATGATTTGCATGGTGTTGCAGAGTTGAAGAAGTTCCTCCATACTTAATTTGAAATGAAAGACCTTGTCATTTGAATTGTTTTCTTGGGTTTGAAATTACTTCTCACAACACTGTTATTACTTATCTCAAGCGAAATATGTGATTGATGCTCTATCTCATGCAATTTTAACAGATAATAAGATTGTTAATACTCCTCTTGAACATAATGTCAAACTCTTATAAAAAATGGAGTGATTCTGAATGATCCTACTCTCTATAGATAGCTGGTTAGGAGTCTTATAAATAACTAATTACGATTTATAGTTTTTTTTAATATAGATTATTTTAATTTTTTATTATAATTATAATTATTGTTATTTATAAATTAAATTTGAATTGAAATATTGTATGAATTAAATTTAATAAATTTAATTTCAATTTAAACTAATTTTACATAATTAAATTAATATAACATCATTATTTTTCAAAGCTATATAATAATATCGTTATTCAACTTTAATTATTATAATGAATTATCTTTTATTTTTTTTATTGATGAGAAAAGAAAAAAAAACTGATGTAGTAATTTTTATTGATATAATAATTTTTTTATTGACATAGTAAAATAATTGTTAATCGGTTATAATATGTGAAAAACACTTTTATATTATAATATTTAGGGCTATGGACAAAAAAAAATGAAAATCTTTTCGAAAATATTCAAATATATCAAATTCTTCTTTTTAACAATACACAAATGACAATCCCTAAAATCAATTTTAGCTACAACACACACGTGGCATCCACGTATACTTTTAACCCATTATTAAATTTCTAAACCCTTCAAATTTAAACCCTCCACATCATCAACTATTTAACCCACCCTTTACTCATACTACAACATCATCATCACCACTTCTATATGATTTTCTGTTTCTCAGAAGATTTTCATTTCATGGAATTCCATGTTGCCTTATCAATGGAAGCCCAAGGAAGGAGCCTTCACTCACTTTCGCTTCTCTATTTCTTCTTCTTCTTTGATATTTTTTTCTAATAAACTATTAAGTGTATGATAACATATGTAAATATTAAATGTGTATGCAGTCATATTAAATAGTCAAATTAGTGTTGTGATCAAATTAGAATTGTTGACTATTGAGATGCTAATTTAATAATATGATTAAAAGTGTAGATGCCAATTTGACATTAAATTCTATTTTGTTAAAGGGCCAAAGTAGACATTTGTGAATCTATATAAAGGGCTATGGTCCCAGTATAGAGATATAGGTCAATAGTTTCTTTTTCCCTTAAAAGAAACACAAAATTGACGATCTCATATACTGGAAGATCAGGGCCATCTTCGAGTAATCAACAACCTGAATCAAATCAATAATTATCAAAGCGAATATAGGTACGCTTCTGTTATTATTTAATTTCTCGATAACTTGACATGATTGATCCATGACTTAATTTAGGATTTCAATAAATTAAGTGGTATCAGAGCCTAAATCATGTTAAATTATTGAGAATCAATGATAGATTTTATGATAAAGAAAATCATAATGTTAATTCTTGTATTTTTTTTTTCTTTTGAAATTTTTTGATTTTGTTAGAATTTAATTTGGCCTTATTTATTGTGGCTTTAAAAAAATTGTGATAAAAAAAAAAAGTAATCGCAATTTACTGTAGCTATATATATATATATAATAAAAAAAGAGTTAAAGTTCGACAACGACACTGTGGCCATGACCACAGATTTATTGTTGCCCTTTTCGGTACTGTAGCCCATGTCCAGATTTTGGTTTTATTTATTTTATTTATTTATTATTTTTTTATAATATATAGCAACATATTTCAGTTTTTTATTATTATTATTATTATTGTGATATTTGGATTTAATCACAATTAAATTTAATCAATTAAAATTAAGTTTAAATTTTGGTATTTTCACTAAGTTGTCTGATATTTTAAAATAAATTGATTGACGCAATATGTTGCCAAAGTAACCTCTGTTGTGTAAATTAATTTATTTAAAAATATTAGATTTGTATATTTGCAATTTATGCGAATAGCAATCAGCCCAAAGGAAGGTTACTATTTGGCCAAATAGCAAATATATCTACGGTAATAAATTTGTGATAATTATTGGGTATTCCATGTGGATAATAAATCAGTCCAAAGAAAGGTTTATTATTTGACAGGACTAATTGTCAATATTTGATTATTGCATTGAGATACCAATTACAATTAATATTTTTTTGTCCAAAGATAAAATTATTAATGTTGTGCCCGGTATCTTGTTTACTATTTTTTAAACTCAATAATGATATTTTATTGTAATGTGGATTATGAGCATATTAGGGACTTTAAGTTTCATAAGCCCACTACCAGATCTATTTTTTAGACGGAAATTGAGGATGTTGAGTTTGGGGGGAGAAATAAGGTTAGAAACATTATCTTAAGGAGTATCTAGGTTCCCAAACTTGTCACTATTTTAGAAGTAATTTCGGATCCAATATAAGACAATGTTGAACAACTTCTCCATTAGGATGAAGTAGTTGTTCTTTCTGAGTTCAAACTCAATAACCTCAAGAACTTTTGCCTTTAAGGAGGTCTACTAGGGAGAGAAGAAGTGCTATTATAGATTATTATATATTATTTCTTCAGGAACATGAGGATACTGAATGCATGGTGAATGATGACCCAGTCACCTTTTTTTCATGTCATGCAGGATTCTAATTCTCATAAATAGATTGAGGCAATGAATGAGGAGTACAAGTCCATGCAAGACAATCAAGTTTGGGATCTTGTCTCATTGCCTGAAGGAAAGAAGCCCATTGGTTGCAAATTGATATTTGAGACCAAAAGGGATTCTAAAGGTAATGTGGAAAGGTTTAAGGTACATCTTGTAGTTAAGGGCTTTACTCAGTCAAGAGGGTTATGAGATATTTTCAGAGAACAAAGGACTACATGCTAACATATAAAAGGTCAGGTCATTTGGAGATCATTGGGTATTCTGATTCTGATTTTGATGGATGCCAATACAACAGAAAATTCACATTAGGCTACATTTATCTTTTGGGTGGAGATGCTATTTCATGAAAGAGTGCAAAACAAACTCTTATATAGCCACCTCCACCATAGCATGCTACGGGGCATCCAATCATGGACTATGGTTGAGGAATTTTATCACAGTATTACGGATTATGGGTAGTATTGAAAAGCCACTAAAATTATATTGTGATAATAACTCAACTGTGTTATTCTTCAATAACAATAGAAGCTCTTCTCGATTGAAACATATTGAGATAAAGTTTCTAGCTGTAAGGAAAAGAGTACAGAGTTGACAGATATCCATAGAGCATATTGGAACAAACTCCATGATTGCGGATCCGCTTACTAAAGGAGTGATACCGAAAGTCTTTCATGAGCATATTGCTAAAATGGGTATCGTACTATTTAAGGATGTTTAGTTTCAGTGGGAGTTTGTTTATGTATTTTTTCTAGTACTGGTTGCTCTATTGTGTATGGATATATCCATGTTATAATTCAGTTTCTGCAGAAAATATAGTATTCAGTTTCAGTACACTCTGTATGAACATATATGAATATATATATATATATATATATATATATATATATATATATATATATATATATTATGTTTGATCTTAATAAAGGAGGACCAGTTAGAAACAGGCATGAAAATATCACATTGCATGAAGTTTTCATGCTACACTCCTACAATTAATCTATGTCATTTGAAAATATTGATGTATGTGATTAATAGTGGATTGAGTCATAATGAATGTGACGACTATCCCTTCAGTTCTTCATTGATATGATCAATGGACGAGATTGTTCAGGGCATCTTGTGTGTGACTGCAATTTTGAGCTCATAAAGATATACACATTTCTCAAGTAACATATGTTAGCCCAAGTGGGAGATTGTTAGAATTTATTTTCTAATAAATTACTAAGTGTGGGATAACATATATAAATATTAAATGTGTATGCAGTCATATTAAATAATCAAATTAGTGTTGTGATCAAATTAGAATTGTTAACTATTGAGATGCTAATTTAATAATAGGATTAAAAGTGTAAATGCCAATTTGACATTAAATTCTATTTTGTTAAAGGGCCAAAATAGACATTTGTGAATCTATATAAAAGGCTATGGTTCCTATTATAGAGATATAGGTCAATAGTTTCTTTTTTCCTTAAAGAGAAACCCAAAATTGACGATCTCATATACTGGAAGATCAGGACCATCTTCGAGTAATCAACAACCTGAATCAAATCAAGAATTATCAAAGCCAATATAGGTAAGCTTCCGTTATTATTTAATTTCTCGATAACTTGACATGATTGATCCATGGCTTAATTTAGGATTTCAATCTATCAGCCTTCACTCACTTTCACTTCTCTATTTCTTCTTCGATATTTTCTCCACTATGTACCATCACTAGGCAACAAAACCCTCCATTTTTGTCACAACACCATTATTCTTCCTACAACCATTCTTCTTCCTACAACCGGTAAAGCGTCTCTCTTTCATCTCCCAATAGTCTCACTCACAAATTAGCAATCAAATGGCAATCTTCTCTCTTTTTAGTTTATTTATCAGAAGGGTCATCCATTTAGTGGTTTGAATTTTGTTAATTGATCTCGCTTTATGATACTTAACTATGCTTTGCTGGTGTGGGTTTGTTTGTTAACTAAATGGATCTTAATGAGTTTCCTTATTTGCAGAATGAACATCACCTTTAACAAAAGCTAGGGAGTCAAGAGAGGCCAATATAAAGATCAAAGAAATAAAAAAAATATCCATTTTGAGGTTTCATGGCTCGAGAACTCCGAAGATAAGTCAAGGAACATTGTATCGTCGTCATCAGCTGACTTTTGTTACCCAAATGCTACATGCAATACAACAATCCAAACCCATCTCAGGAATCAGATCCATGGCTTTGAATCCAACCCAGACATCAGCCAGATTTAGATTTGGGATAGGTTAAGGGTGCTTATGTGTAAATGGTGGGTTAAGATGATACGGAGGATTTAGAAATTTAAATAATAAGTTAAAAGTCTACGTGGATGCCATATGAATTTTGGTCAACATTAATTTTAAGAATTAGATACAACAGTGGTAAATGTGAAATATTTGGTTTAATTATTAAAAAAAATAGATATAATCGAGTATTTTCGAGAACTTTTGAATTTGGCCAATAACCCTAATATTTATGATTAATAAAATTTTATATCATTAAGTTGAGGAAATATTCATGGGCAGTAATTTGAAAAAAAAGTAAAAAACGGAAACTTGTTGGCTTTAGATCGGCAACTAGGAGTAAGGTTATTAGGTGGATCTTCGAGCCCTCATTACTACACATGGTAGGATATGGTTGGTGGCGCTAGTGTTTAGCTATTTGATTGCTGAACTGCCACTAAAAGGGCAGTGTGAGTGGCTTATGGCTTACGGCCGTTGAAGTCTTGAAGGGAAAACCGTCTTGGATCGCACCCACATGTCAAATTTTCATTAGTGCCAACTTAAAATTTTTAATAATAGTACGCATATATAAAGCAACAGCAATTTGATATTTTATTTAGACAAAATATTATTAAAATATATATATTATTTTTAAACTTTAAACAAGTCCTTAAATTGTTAAAATAAATTAAATAAAATTTTAAATTTTAAAAATAAATTAAATATACATTAAGAAATGCAAGTTCTAAAAACATGTTAAATTAATATTTAAAATTTTTAAATATATCAAATATTTATAAGTTTATTTTTCACATTTTACCTAAATTGCTCATTTAATTTTCAATAAAATAATTAAAATAATAGATCATAATCAAATTATTGAGATTGAACAGTTTATTATGCTTAGGGTACACAAAATATTCATCATCATGCTGCAACTCTGATGCCTATGATAGTTGATGAAGGCCTCATTCTTAGAATATTCAGAAATTAGGCCGGAAAAATGGATAAAGGTAAATATGTCAAAAAAATGTAAAAGAATTAAAAAGTAAATGAAAAATATCAAAAGATGTAAAAAATGATAGGAACACCTCTCTGACACAATACACCATCTCACCAGATGGATCCGCCTCTCCCTTGGGTGGTTGCTCCTCCCTCGGCAACTAGTCCATGTTGGCTTAGCGATTCCTTTTGCCACTCACACAACGTCCTTGTTGCACTTTTTTCGTGTCTCCCTTTGCGTGATGGGGTCTTCACCATACTTGCGCTTCCTCCTTTGTGCAAGTCTTCAGCCACCATAACATGCTATCGTGCATGCTCTAAGTTGCCTTTTTCTAGTGCCTTAGTAGCTCCTCCCATGTCCTTGTGGCTAGGTGCTAGCGTCTTTTGGCTTTTACACCTATTCTCATTCACTTCCCTGAAGCGATGTCGTCCTTCACCCTCGGATAACGCCACTTTCCTTAAACATTCTGCCACCTCTCCCATGGCACTCTCTTCCATTCCCCCTTAGAAGATCTTCATAAGACAACTTCAAAGTTTGGATGTCCTACCTTTCCCCATCAGTTGGGTTGCCTTAAGCCTTTAATTGTGTCCTAGTAGCACTCCCTTTGTCCTTATGGCTACGTGCATGTGCCCTCTAGCTGTCACACCTATTCTCGCCCTCTCCCTTGGAGCGATGTCGCCTTCCCCTCTATGACGCCGAATATCTCGTCGGACTTCTGGCTGCCAGCTCGTTGGAATCCCCATCCAACTCACAATCTACCATCCTCCCTTATGGCACCACCTCTCCCATAGGTGGTTGCTATTTCCCTAGAAGCTCATAACTTATGTATGACTCGATCTACATACGGTTTGCACTTTCACCCTTGTGCAAGTCTCCATGCACCCTTGCATGTTCCACTTCACTAAGTACCTCGATAGCTTCTGTAACATACCACACTCTCACGTGATATGTCTCCCACAGAATGACTAATGATTCCCCACTTCCTCTACAGAAAATCACTAATCACCCTGTAAGGGATGGTTAGGATCGCAGCACACTAAAAAAAAAAACCTGTGAAAATTTTTCTCTTTTCCCATAGCAAAATATTTTGAACAATCATTAACCATTTTAAAATAAAATCACCAGCATTTGCATTAACACAAATTCATAAAATAAAAACTGTTATAAAAATATTACATCA
>CAOGCB010768145.1:0-20852 GCA_948266635.1 Cnidoscolus chayamansa
CGTCTAAAATTCAGGTACTACAAGTGTAATTTACCCGGATATTCTTCCACTTGGCCTCTGCAACAGTTTATCCTCCAAATATAATATTTTTCCTCAAACAGAAACTCATTTCTTCCAGATTGAGAAAACCCTCGGCGATTCAGAGGGATGACATCGTCAAATATGTTTGGGATGGGGCAAGCTCTGCCCCGCTTCACACCCTTTTCTTGCTTAGATTTCTCTGCCACGAAATCCACCAATTTCAGCTTTGTTTTTGGTTGGGGTTACACTGCTCTTCGTGATTACCACAGCAACAAGAACAAGATGCCTTCTTTCTTTCCAAATAAGAACCTCAGGAGCTCTCTTTTCCGTTGTTGCCGTTGTAGTAATAATAACAATTATAACGTTACTATTAGTGATTCTGCTACTTCTTCCTTGGACTGGGATTGGAATAGATGGAGTCGCCATTTTTCTGAGATTGAACAAGCTGAAAGTTTTGCCTCGGTGCTCAAGGTACCTCTTTCTTTTTTTCTGGGTTAGTTTGGATTTTTTTTTTAATGGTGGGTTCTATTTATTTTTCTTTTTCTTTAGGAATATTCTTCATCCGGACTTGAATTGCAATATGATTCCTTCTCTCTCTCTCTCTCTTCAAATAAAAAATTGTATTTCCCTGCTGCTATGCGTTGCCTGAATATTATCGCCAATACATGCAAATTGTGATTTATTGATTTTTTTAAGAAGTTGGGAAGGGGCAAAGTAATAAGATTTATATGGTTTGACATATTAGTGAAGAAAATTAGAGGATTTTGACTTCATGCGATTGAAAGCTGCATACATTCATCGAGTCAATATCATTATAATTTATCCAATTTGACAAATCATACATTTAATGTATTCTGAATGCTCACAAATTAATTAGCTTTTGACAAATTCATTAGTCGTTTCTGTTGAACAATTAAGCAAGAATTATACCTGCTTAATGAATTGTAAATATATATTTTATTGTTGAGGTCCATCAAATTTAGTCTAACTTCATTCAAATCGAAGACTAAGTTGCATTCACATGACAATATTCCTTTTTACCAATGAAATGCTGATTTCTGCAGTTCCAACTTGAAGATGCAATTGAGAAGGAAGACTTCAAAGAAGCTGCAAAATTGAAAATGGCCATTGCAGAAGCTACTTCAAAGGATAGTGTTGCTGAAATAATGACTGAGTTGCAGGTTATGGCCCGTGCAACTTTAGGATTTAGAGATTTATCTCAAATCCTCTGAGGACCTGTATGAATCTAACTTCTGTTTATCTGCAGAATGCAATAGATGAAGAACGGTATCATGATGCTTCAAGATTGTGTAAATATACTGGCAGTGGATTGGTAATTAGCATTGCACTCTGGCAATATAATCTCATTTTTCCATTTAATTGAACCTGCTTCAAATTTTTAGATTCTTAGTGAAATTTTTTATTTGCTTTCTTGGACAGTAAGGTATGGAAATGTATAGCATAAGGTGAATAAGGACCCACAATCCAGATTTTAGAGGTGGTTTTCTGATTTGATGAAATTGTGGTGGCTCCCTTTTGGCCCCACAACTCATATAAACTGCCTTTTCCAGAGACAGCGCCACCATTTTCCTAATTTCTCAGTTTTGATCAATAACTTAAATACTGGTTTTGTGAACGTCTAGTGCATATCTACTGTTCTTTGCCCAGCGTACTTTCCTGTAAACTTTGACCAACACCTTTTCATTGTATGATTGACGATTGCTTCTTGTAACTTTACCAATATTCAATTGGTACAGCTGTGGAAACTTGAATTTTCATGCATTTTTACCAAAGAGTTAGGATGCTGTGATTTTTGTCACCGAGATAATTGCAATGATTACATCATACCAGGCATGCACCAATGAAAAGTGGGTTTGAAGTTTTGATCAAGATTCTCTGTTTTCTGTTAACAGGTAGGTTGGTGGGTGGGCTATTCGACAGATTCTGATGATCCCTTTGGTAGACTGGTACGAATAACACCTGGAGTGGGCAGATTTGTTGGTCGGAGTTACAGTCCAAGGTGAGAACTTTTGTGGCATTTATTATTGTTCAACCTACTGAAAATTAATGATAAATATTGTTTCTACAGGCAGCTGGTCACTGGATCTCCTGGATCTCCATTGTTCGAAATTTTTGTGGTCAAGGATTCAGATGAAAGATATCTTATGCAGGTAAGCTTAAAACACTCTTTTATGTTGTAGCTCATTTTAAGTCCTCCAGTTATGAGGTACAAAGAAAATTCATTTGCATTGAAGGAGAGCACCGGGTAGGTATCAGATTGTGCATTTAATTATCTTTCTCAGTTTATACAATGAGCTATTTCATCCTTTTAAGTTACATTTGTTGTGTTAAATCCAATTACTTTTCCATTATTTTTGCCTTCGTCATGGAGGTCTTTCAATGCTTATTATTTATACATTTAATTAATTCCCTTTTCGTTAGTTCTTGTTATTGGCTGTTCCTTAACCCCTTTTTCTTTTTCTCCTGCAACCAACACTCTAAAGCTGAAAATTCTGTCTTAGTAAAGTTAAGCTGATGCTATCATATATAGGTCTTCCAATGGCCCTTGTCAGGATATTCAAATGGCTGCTAACCGTTTTCATAACTTGCTCTGTCTGGGCTGCTGGTTATATGTGCAGTTGGTTCTTGACTTTTAGGCATATGATGATTTGCCTCGGGGCCTAAGAAATTTCCAATTTTCTATTGTAACTTTAGACACATTGCTAAACTTGATAGAGACATGACATCTCTTTGCTGGTGTTGACTTGTAAGTGTAACAGCAGATATGTACAGAAACAATTGCAAGTATTCAACCAATTATAGACAGGCATGAGAACTACTGTTAGCTCTGTATCTGTCCTTTTTGGATGTATATGTGTGGTATACTTGTCTCTGAAAGACTTCAGTGTCATTCAATGAGTACATCCGATACAAAATCAATTTCACAAAACACACATATCAAGAATTTCCAGCTGTAAAGATCTGATTGAACTGCTAATATTATTAATTTTAGATATAGTTTTTACTCTTTCCATTCACAGTCTCCCTATCTTGTGGCACTTAAATTGCATCTCTGTACAGGTTGTATGTCTGCAGCGAGCTAAAGGAGTTTCAACAAACTCCACAAGTTCACATTCTAAATCTGCTAAAAGCCCATCCACTTCTGAAGTTGAGAAGGCTTCTGCAGTAGATGTAAAGCAAAATGAAAGTGAGGAGCAGGGTATAAATATTGAGGGAGCAACTGAGGAAGGGATAAAAAGTGTGATAAATTTTCTTAAAGATAAGATTCCAGGGCTGAAAGTAAAAGTCATGAACATTGATGTTGCTGAGGAAGTGATAGAGGATAATGATTCTGTGAAGCAGCTGATGCAAGAAGATGAAGAGAAGGCAACTTCTAGTGAAGATTCTGAAGATGACATCGGTAAGTTAGAAGAGATTCAGCCCGATGAAGTCTCCCTGGGAGGTGATAGTGATCGCTCAGAAGATGCAAAAGATTTAGATATGAAGCTTTTTATTGGTGGAGTTGTACACAATGATGAGGACACGCCTAATAAGGATGATTATGTGCGTTTACCAGCTGAAATTAATGACATGGAGAGAGACTCCTTTGTACTGCATATTCCTGAGAGAAGTCTAGATTATGACAGTAGAGAAAGTAAAGCTTCTAGGATAAAAGTGGCAGCTATAGCAGCTAAAGGTGTTTCCGAGCTGATGCCTCCAGATGTTGCAAAGGCATTTTGGAGTGCTGATAAAGTTTCTTCAAAGGTGCATATCAGACCATTAAATTTTCATTTATTTTCTGCTTTTTAATGTAAAAAAAAAAAAACTGTTCTTCAATTTCTTAGTTTGGCTGTTATAGGCTACCAACATCATCTTGGACAACCACAGGATGCTGGTATTTCAGATTTTGAAGTTAGTTGATATTGTGTTGGTCAAATTCTTATCCTGTTTGATTCATAATCAAAATCTGGTAACTGTATGATTGTTAAAATTTTTATAATGGTTAGCAACTGTTTAGACCTTTTTCCTTGAAGGATGACGGGTGATTGTAACATCCTGCTATTTTTTTCTTTATTTTAAGAGTATGATTAATCATTTTAAATTTATGTCAGGTTTCGAGAGATGTGCGTGAAATTGTCAAACTTGCTGTCAGTCAAGCTCAGAAGCAAAGCCGTTTATGCAAGTACACAAATTTCAGTAGAATTACCACTTCAAATAACAATTTTGATCCATTTGATGGTCAGTCAGTTTACATCTCTTTTTTCCCAATTTCCTTGATATAGTGTTACCCTCCCAAAGTGGGATTCCTTGTGCACTGGAGGCATCCTCGATTTAATTAATAGAATATATGTATTGATGATATAAACTTTTGAAGTGCAGGCCTTTATGTTGGTGCTTTTGGCCCATACGGAACAGAGGTAGTACAATTGAGGCGTAAATTTGGTCATTGGAATGGTGTGGATGAAAAGTCCACAGATGTGGAATTCTTTGAGTATGTTGAGGCAGTGAAATTAACTGGGGATCTCAATGTTCCTGCTGGCCAGGTTTGCATCATTCAAATTTCTCTGTAATCATGCTAATCAAATTGTTCATGCGAGCGACAGAAAATTCATACTAATGAATATACCATTTTCACCATTTAGGTAACATTTCGTGCCAAAATTGGGAAAGGGGGTCGCAATTCTAACCGTGGAATGTATCCAGATGAATTAGGAGTGGTAATATACTTGCACATTCACCCTTGCTGTGTCTGTGTGTGTGTGTGTGTCGACTATTTTGTTTGTTTGGTATCTCATCATTATTGTTGTTTCTTTGTTATCTTTTATGATAATAAAAATTTCAGATATATTAGACCTATTGCTGAACAAGAAGTCCAATGAACAAGAAATTCCTCGTAAAAAACTGCACCATGATTGCACCAGTCTCTAATGGACAAAACCAAAAAACTTAAAATCCTCTCTAATGAATCTACAGTTTACAAAGTAGAGACACATGTGATTCACATTTTTGCAGATATTAAGGAGTATAGGGTTGCGTATCTATGAATGTAATCACAAAGTCAGCCAGGTCATATTTTGGTTGGTTTGCATATTTTTCTGTATTTAACTCTTTGCTTTATTACCATAAATTTCTGTGACTTCATGTTTGCATGAAAATGTGAAAATAAAGCAAATAAGTGTAGAATTTGACTCCACCTTAGTCACATGTGCTAAGCAGATAAGTTGGTAAATTGTGCAAGTTCAATGGCATTTGAATATTAAAGTCATTGTTGGCTCCTTCATTTTGCTCCTAGTTACATGTATCCCAAAAATGGATCATGCATGCAATGGTTTATGAAAAAGGCTATTGTACGCAGGTTGCAAGTTACAAAGGTCAAGGAAGAATAGCAGAATTTGGGTTCCGAAATCCACAATGGGTTGATGGTGAACTTCTCCAACTCAATGGGAAGGTAACAAAATTTTTCAAGATGTTTACTAACGTTTTTTTTCTTGCTGCTCTTCTTGCAGTTTGCTAACTAAAGTTTCTCTTCATATGGATCCTAATCTGAAAATGGCTGAATTTATTTTTATTTAGGGCATTGGACCTTATGTCAAAGGTGCAGATCTTGGTTTCCTTTACGTCGTTCCGGAGCAAAGTTTCCTGGTGTTGTTTAACCGGTTAAAGCTACCAGACTAAACCCCATTTTTGTCTCCATTCTGATACAGAAAGAGATAAAGACTCCAAAAATGATGAGTACTTGTGTATATTGTTTATTGAGAAATGCAGGCAGTTTTTATCCCACTTTGTAAGCCCTTGTACCTTACCATATTTTATTTTTTTACTTTATTTTTATAAGGGGCATTTTTCCTCGTATGCCTTCCATGTGTAAATTATTTCCTCCTTGTGTAGATCTTTCTTTGTTAAGTAGCCAAACTAATAAACATGCAGTGCTTTTGAAGGATCATTCAACTGTAGTTTTCTTAGCTGTGGATGGTTTTTATACTTTATGGATATTTTCAAGTGATCTCTTAATTGGGTTGCTTCCCCAAGGATAAGCATGCTTATCCATAGAATAATCTAGAAGCCTTTTGGTCCCACAAATGTGTTTTAGATGCTCGTGTGCATGGCAACACTCTTTTATTATTATTATTATCATTATTTGGGTTCAAACTTGAAATCTTTCTCTTGGGTTCTATACCAATTAAGCAAAAGCTCATTAGTGTGAGTAATTATAGTCTGAAACATTGTCATCGACATTGAAATGACAATTTAAGTTAAGTAGAAGGCACGGACATCATCATGTCACTACGCAATTCGTAGCTTAAAGGTTCCATTTTCAGTGAAACGTAGATACTCTGATCTGGTTTATTTAGTTATTTAGGAAACTCTAGCTGCAAAGAAGAAGAAGGCTATGGATTTGGAGAGAGAGAGAGACTTGATGCTTTTCTTATAGACTTGTTAGGTAATAAGAGCAACGGGTATGAGAATATATCATATGGGAAGCAGGGACTGGGCAGAGAAATACAGAAGCAAGGTCCACTAGGAGATTAGCTATTCTCATGCATTGCAAGGAATCTGATCACTGTTAAGAAAATGAAAAAGAAAAAAAGAAAGTCGTTTGAGAAATTTGTGCCTTACTGCCTTTAGCATAAAAGAATCACACCCATAAAGAATTGCACTTTTGGTCACTGAATATGAAAGCCTCCACTCAAAGCTTGCTCACTATATCAGTTTTGTGTTTATTCCTTTTCCTTGCTACCTTCTCTTAAGCTTTTGTTCTTATTAAAGCTAATACCCACTATGTCTTTTCTTGAATTCTGTCGGAATTTTTGTTAGAAAAGAATTTTCGAATTAAGAAAATTAATGAAGTGGGAGAGAAGTGAAATTTAAGATTTTTGGAGGGGTAAATTTATAATTTGTTCGAAATTCTTTCTCCTGCGTAGCTAGCGTGCAATATTTTACGTGGAATCTCACTCTCTTAAGTAAATGCAAGAATCTTACAGGCTACATTCCCCTCTAATCCAATAATATACTGCCACGTTGGCTATTGCGCAGTTGAAGGTGCAACTGAAGGGAACACAAGCATAACCCTTTACTTTAATATGCCACGTGGTGATGGTCCCACTATCAAATTCAAACATGAAGTTAAAGCCTCCTCCTCCAGCTTACTCTTTTTCATGCTCTCCCGACTTCCCCACCCAAAACAGAACATAAAAACTACCAACTTTCCATAAAATTCCGCGAAAATCTAAGTTCGTGGAAGCCAATTTCCAACCCAAAATTCAAATACCTAACGATATGAAGCAATCATCCTCTTCCAACTCCGATTCACACTCCCAATTCGAATCCCCCCACTCCCCTCTCCGTCTCAATTCCCCCCTGCCTTCCGACCAAGGCGATCCCCATGAGTCTCCTCCCTTTGTCTCCCCCATGAACTCCCCGGGAAAGTCTCCTCCCGTGGATAACTCCATGGCTATTGTCGCCGTCGACAAGTTCACTCAGTGCACTCCCCAACCGTCCCCGCGCCCGCAGGAAAATGCTGCGTATCCTCAGGCTTCGGCTATGATGTTTAACAGGGCGGTGAGAGAGGAGGGACCGCCAGTCGTGGGAAAGGTGAGGCCTAATGGGAGATCCGCTGTGGTGGAGTCCTGGAGATCAAGGAGAGAGAATATGTTGAAGGTTGCTGAGTTAGGGTTTAGAATTAGTGAGGTCGTCTTTTGCTTGATCTCGTTTTCGGTTATGGCAGCTGACAAGACTCAGGGGTGGAGTGGTGACTCCTACGATCGTTACAGAGAATACAGGTTTGTCCTCTCATGAAAAGCTGACATAGATGTGTATGTTCTTGATAATTCACTTGTAAAGATCGTCACTTTGGTGTTTATTCACTCTTATGCATTTAATTTGTGTCTTTCTTCCAAAAAATTGTTGCTCAGTTGGAGAAATCTTCCATGGTTGTTTTAGATGTTTACGTTTCCAAATGTGGTTTTTAGTTCTCCACACTCATTTAGTCTGCTTTTTTTTACTTAGCCCCCTCCAAAAGTGGCTATTTAACAAGAAATCGATTTTTTAAAGGAAAAAAAAAAAGAAGCAAATTTTAATAATATAATGTAATAATTTTGGAAAAATTCTTACTTGCAGCTCCGATACTTCTGTTGTCGTCACTTGATTAATAGTGATTGGCAGGGTGATCATTGTTTCCCCAGGTCCTTAACTATACCTGTAATACTTGTTTATTAAAAGATTTAGTTATCACGGATACATGACCTAAAGAAGAGAAAATCCTTTGTGATTGTAGCGGCAATCTATGCTGTAATGTGCTGAAATTTCATTTTGACATGTGCGCCCCGTCCTTCCCCTTCTTCATGTTTTTTTTTTCAACTCTGCTCCCCACTTCTTGAGTTGATTAGATTGCCTGATTAAGTTCATTTGATGACAGGTATTGCCTGTCTGTGAATGTTATAGCATTTGTATATTCAGGATTCCAAGCTTATGATCTAGGCTTCCATCTGATCACAGGCAAACATGTGATCCAGCATCACCTGCGCCATCATTTTAATTTCTTTATGGATCAGGCAAGTTGCTTAAACTCGCTATTTGTTTGAACATTTCATGCATTCCATGTTAGTCATGTCCCCTGGGGTCTGGGTATTTTCTAATCACATCATATCATTCCCCATTATATGTTGCCAGAAGCTGTAGAGAATCCAGGTTTTGGGGGAAATATGTCAAGTCAATGGTCTAGGAGACTGGTATTTAAGTTTAATGATTTATCAGTCAGTACTTCAACTTGTGATTTACAGTCTTAAATGAAATCTGAATTTAACTTCTTCATTGCTAGGGCCAATGCCAGTGGTAATGGATAAGAAATGCATTGCTTCCTGTAGTAGCATAATTAGTATATAGTAGTATGAACTTGCACTTGCTTATTTCTGGGGTTGGCAATGACCTGTCATCGCATGGATGATAATTTTCCTATTGTAATGACTTTTGAAACTTGTGTTGAAAATATTGTACTTGCCGCAATAGGTAATTATCCTATTGCTGGTATAAGGTCCTAATTAGTATGGCTGATAGAACTTTAATAATGGCTTCCACAAGTTGCATTGTAGGTCTAACTGGTGAACCATATTATGCTTTAGTCGTTTTGGTAGGGGTTGGCATGTTGGGGTGGGATGAAATTTCCATTTAAAACAAAACTAGCATAATTGAATGCACATTAAATCATGTTACATTTTTCTGCATCTAAAAGGGAAGACTTGCTTTGTTGGTTCAACTGGCAGATACTGTCATATCTTCTGATATCAGCAGCTTCATCAGCAGCCACACGGGTTGATGACTGGCAATCTAATTGGGGCAAAGATGAGTTTACAGAGATGGCTAGTGCTTCAGTCACAATGGCCTTCCTAGCTTTCGTTGCCTTTGCTATTAGCTCCCTCATTTCAGGTTACAACTTATACAACAACAGCTCAACCTAATATCGGAGGAAGTTTCAGATTGTATCAAATAATGTTATGAGGAAAGGATTTAAGAAAATGTAAAATTCCAATCATTTTTTTTATGCTGTACAGAGATAGACCGCCTTTTTTTCTCCTCTCCTTTTCTCCCTTTAGCGATAGAGAAAAAGTGAACATTTGGAATGTATATGAAAAATACGTTACCAAGCCACGATTAATAACAGAGCAGTTTAGCAGTTATTGTTTGGTTACTCCTGGACACAATTAACATGAATAAGAATGCATTACTTTCTGCTTTTCTGGATGCCTTGAGAAGGGGATGATGAGTTTTTCCAAACAGAATACCAAATGAAATTTATGCATCTGATTTAGTGTTGTTTGATGTTCCTATTCCTTTTGTCTCAAGTGTTGTTTGACACCTCAAGCACAAGGCGTCTACTCGTAAAGTAGTGGCCATTTTTTCCTGATCACCTGACCTGGTGGACTCCATCGACCTGGGCTACAATACCTTTTCTCTCTTTGGGCCCTTATAGCTCTGAGTAGAGGATAGTTTGTACCTAAAAGGTTTGTGCCCGAATAATCAGAGTCTAATAAATGAATTGATATGCCTTTAGCTACTCATCAACCAATGTAAGCAACTAAATATATGATTGATATGTTATTGATGCATGAGAATGCATATAACTTGTTCAATAAGAGGTGAATAATTTATATCGTGTTGTTCTCTTTTTCCCAATATACTCATTGCCATACAGGTCAAAGACAAGATCCAGATGGTATGTATAGCATCATTGTTGTGTTTATTGAAGATCTACAATCAAGTGTTCTATAATTTAGAAATATTTGTTGAGTTTTGTGCGTATATTTTGATTGGAATTTTTTATTTTTTATTTTTTGGAAATAAGAAATAAAGAAAATGATTTGGCACTTTGATTTTGAGCATTTGGGATGAATAAATGACTAAAAAAATGATTTATTAATTAAAAAAATTACAGAGTTAGCATGACATGAGGATGACAAGTGTATAATAATTCGGATTGTTGTGGCGTCATATCAGTGTTCAAAGAAATTGATATCCACCTATCCATTAATGAGATTTTTTTCAATAAATACCAAACTCAATACATAAAACATTCTTATCACCTTTTTATTCCTTTTTGTAAGCAAAATTATTTTTCACATACTGAAAGGTGGGAAGAAAACTTCCAAGAGGGGTTCTCCATCTTCTGCATGTGAAGGGTTTCTATCGTTTTCTTCAAGCTCGTTGCTCCGTACAAAAGTTATTTAATTACTCAAATTGAAGTATAGATTCTTCATTCAGAATAAGTTGCATATAACCACGTCCAACTGCCTAACATGACTTTTATGTTTATTTTATTTGACAAGCAATATGCACCTAAACTATAATATGCTTCTTTTTTCAACTCTTTTATTAATCAAGTCCTCCCCAACCTTGCTTTGCTTATCTACGTCTTAAGCATGTCTTGTCTAATGGCTTCCTCTACGTATAACTTGATCATCAACCAAGTCTTCAGATCAGAGGCATGCAATTGGGAATTGGTTAAATCTGAGGCAGACATTAAGAAGACTCAAAACCGAGGCTGTCCGAAGCGTTGAGGGGCACAGGAGATGGAAACCGAGTTTACCCCCCTAAAGGGTGGGCCTTCCCTTTCTCTTCCAACCACGACGACTATCTGATTAATTTCTATGCCATTTTATTAATTACCTATATATAACCATAAAAGAATAAATAAAAAGTTTGCTTTCTTTATTATTTATTCTTTACTAATATCGATGAAAAGAGAGAGACAGAGACCGTATACGGAAGAGGACCATACCATACGGCTTTGTCCGACGCATCTGCTGGGTCCCACCTCTTTCCGTTCTTGTTTCTGTTAGAAACTTGTAACGCCTCTGTCTATTCATTGACCCATTTGCCCTTTTCTGTCACTTTTACCTGATTAACCTTTTCTTTCTGGAACAAACGCCAAATCCCACAAAGGACAAACTCGAAAATAAGGAATCAATGGATGGATGAAATGGTAATATGACTGGCTGTGTCACCGTCACAAGACCCGCGGTGTCTCCTCAGAAGTGGATCTTGGCACGTTATGAATCTTTATAGAGAGAAAGAGAAGGGCCAGCTCTTTGAATATGCTCTCTGCTTCACACCCCAGAAACAACAACCCAACCGACTCTCTTTCCCGTCTTCAACCTTCACAAGTTGTAATCTTTCTCGCTATTCAAATGGATCTCTGAAACACCTATGCCTTAGCTTCAACGTTTCAAAATGATCAAAACCTGTGTTTTTTGAGCTTTCTCTTTCTTTTTTTTTTAATAAAGACCGCACCTTTTTCTGTTCATTGTCTTTTTTTTTGTCTGATTTTATGCTTAAGGTTTGGGATTTGCAAAGGGTCTCGCTCTCTCTCTTATCACTCAAAGAATGACTTTTCTTCCTGCTACAAAACTAACCAACTCGTTATTTTGATTTTGATATGGAAAGGCAGATTTTCTATTTGAAATTTTGTTTTCAAGTACGGGAACTCAATTGAATGGCTGATTAAGAGCATTTTCTCTCTTCGTTTTACTTCACGTTTATCAATATTAAACGCACTTTCTTTGTATGTTTTACTTCACTTTTTAGTCTACGTTTCAGTGCATGAAATAATGATTTTTTCCGAAATGTAGTCGAGGGAAAAAAATAGTTTCATTGCTTGCAAGTTCAATATTTTCCTTTTCCTCTTCAGATCACATTCAAGTGGAGGTTTTTACTCTGAATCTGTGGCCTTTTAGTTTCCTTATTGGTTTCTAGAGGCTAAGAGATAAAATATTTGATGATTTGTTTGAGTTTGGTTCATACCCATGAGGAATTTTTACTGGTTTAAGCAAATCTCAAACAGTGGCAGATCAGGAAGGAGACTCTCTCTTGGAGAGTACAATAACGCAGTTTCTTGGTCCAAGTATCTGGTGTCATCCGGGGCAGAGATTAAGGGAGAGGGAGAGGTAGAATGGAGTGCAGATATGTCCCAATTGCTTATTGGTAACAAATTTGCAACAGGGAGGCATAGTAGAATCTACAGGGGGGTTTATAAGCAAAAAGACGTGGCAATTAAGATAATAAGCCAACCTGAAGAAGATGAGGACTTGGCTGCTACGCTTGAGAAGCAGTTTACGTCAGAGGTCGCTCTGCTTTTTCGGTTATGCCACCCTAATATCGTCACTGTAAGCTCTTATTTCCTTAATGACGTGTTTCTACATCTATGCTTTATATTATTATTTTCTTTTTGCTTGCGATACAAATGGAAGATACTGCTAATTTCCTATGGACCCTGGCGCTAGAACCTGTGATTTGTAGTCCCAATATGATGTTATTGATGATTTGAACTTGTTAAATGGAAGAAGTTGGTGCAAAACAGAAAGAATCTTTGTTGTCATGGTGAAATGCTTCGAGTTGGGGAACCACAATATCTTTTTCTCTGATAGATTCTATTATTTTTGCATTACATTGATTCCAACAGTTGGTGTTTTTTTCTGGATCGGGGTTGGATAGAGACTACTCTGATAGACATTTATTGCATCTTTGCATATCATGCCTGTAGATATGACATTACCCATGTGCATTATTTATTACAATTATTTTTTAGCATGTGTTTATAAGGAAAAGCTTCATAATTTCTGCCAATAGCGTAGAATCTTACTTGCTGCTTACCCATCAATTGACAAATGGAACTTAACAGATGTTTGCTCCAAAAATGTGAGGAACATGCAATCACTTACATGCTCATTAGCTAGTATTTACATCTTCTGCATTAAAATCATTTAGCAGTTGTAACGTAGTTCCAAATTCACTACACATGTAAATGATTTTTAGTAGAAATCACAAAGCAGTAAGATGAAGATATTATCAGACGATATGATGGCAAATGGCACTTTTGTTAACTTTTCCAGATTGATGAGCTATGGCAATAAAGCATGGCTCAAGAGTCAAAAGTAAGGACTTAAGTAGAGTACAGAAATTTGTATCTATGTGTAATGTATGTGTATTCGTATTTTTGGAAATGAAGAAAAGGCTTTTACTAGTGGTGATTGGACAAGAAATGTCTTAAAATGGCCTCAGGTTTATTCTCAATTCCTCATCCATGTTCATGCAAGATTCAAGGTCTCAATGGGTTAGCCTTCTGAGATTTTACATCTAGGATTCTGGGGAGATGTCAGTTGCATCCTTAGGGAAATCAAAGAACACAATAGTGTCTATTAAATTTGATTATGCAAAATCTCTCTGTATCCTTTTGACTTGTCCATTCAGTTCGTTGCAGCTTGCAAGAAACCTCCTGTGTTTTGTATAATTACCGAGTATTTGGCTGGAGGGTCTTTGAGAAAATACCTCCACCAGCAAGAGCCATATTCAGTTCCACTGAACCTAGTTCTGAAATTAGCTCTTGACATTGCACATGGGATGCTTTATCTTCACTCCCAAGGGATACTTCATAGGGATCTCAAATCAGAAAATTTACTGCTCACAGAAGATATGTGTGTTAAAGTCGCTGATTTTGGCATCTCGTGCCTGGAATCTCAGTGTGGTGATGCAAAGGGATTTACAGGGACATACCGTTGGATGGCTCCTGAAATGATTAAAGAGAAACATCACACAAAGAAGGTTGATGTTTATAGTTTTGGCATAGTGCTGTGGGAGCTTTTAACTGCACTTACACCATTTGACAACATGACCCCGGAACAAGCTGCATTTGCAGTCTGCCAAAAGGTAGATTCATACCATTAATTAGTCCATCGCTTCTTGAATCCACTTATGCATTCCAATCATTAGGATCAAGGATGTTCAACATCTCCTTTTTGGTTGTTCTATGAACTCTCCAATCTCCACTGAGTTGCATTTTATTAAATACAAGAATAATGAACCTAGATGGGAATTTTTTTTTTTTTATAAAAAAATGCAATAATAAGTTTGTCATTGACTAGAGGAGATTTTGCATGATGAAATTGTGATAAAGCACTAATTTTGAACAATTTATCCTGAGAAGAATTTCCAAATTTCTACCAATTGAAGCTTTATAAAAAGAGATAATGTGGCCAAACTTGCATAATTTTTTAAATGAACGTCTAGGTATATCTAAAGACTTTTTGGTGTATATTCATATTGACAACCCGGCATAATTCTTTTTCCTTTTTATTCCTCAGAGAATGTTCTAATCTTTGAGTTTGAATTAAATAGTTAATTATATGAACATATAAATTGGTGATGGGAATTGGGAAAGATAGAGAATAGTATTCAGACTCTCAGCTGATCATAAAAGAAGAATATTAGATAACAACTTGTGGGATTTAATTCCAAGGTCTAGTGATTGTCTTTCAAGAAATTTTCTTAAATTTTCTTTCTTATATTTAGAGGTTTTTCATGATATTAATAAGGTTCTACATGTTAGTATATTTATATACAGGTTCACTGTAATTTTTGGCAGGTTTTGAATAAGAAAACAAGACTTCTAGTGATATAGTGCCTGTGCATTGCCAATGATTTCTGATTTCTATGACCGATAAGATCTTTGGTGGGGCATTTTCATTTGATGTCGCAAATGCATTCAGTATCATACAGATATATATACCATGGTTAGTGCACTTAATAATGTATTTCGATTGTGCACCTCATGGTCTGATGCAGCAAGTGTTACTAAGCTTGTGTTAGTGTTCACTGTGTTCTTTGCGGTGGCTTCATGTTTTGCATCTGTGAAGACTTTTTGTGCCAGAGTTCATCAAGTTCTAACATCTGATGTATTTGGAGTTTTCTGCAGAACGCACGACCACCATTACCCCCCGCATGTCCTTTGGCATTTAGTCATCTGATCAACAGATGCTGGTCAAGCAACCCAGATAAAAGACCACATTTTGATGAGATAGTTGCAATTCTGGAAAGATATTCAGAGTCCCTTGAACAAGATCCAGAATTTTTCTCAAATTACAAACCTTCCTCCGAACAAACTATTCTATGTTGCTTTCCAAAATGTATGGCAGGCCATCGTTCTGCTTCTGTAGAAGGCTAGTATCTCTTTGTTCAAGAATGTGTGATGCTAAGCGTAACATAAACATAATTGATAATTCTTTTTCTTGTATTAGGTTCTTGTATGTTTATAGAAGCCTATCTTAGCCCTTTCTTGTTTTTCCTTTTCTCTGTAATCCTTCTGCGTCAAATATGTTCGAAGAATAGCAGCAGTGAGAATTGATAAAAAAAATAAAATTGACCCCACATGTTAAGTGAATGGAAAGAGTGCGACATGCAAGAGACAGTTTGGCCGAGTGGTCTAAGGCGCCAGATTTAGGCTCTGGTCCGAAAGGGCGTGGGTTCAAATCCCACAGCTGTCAAATATTTTTGGTTGTTTCCATCGTTCTTACAACAAAATCTCGCCAATGCAATCTGAACAAAGCTGGACAGCAGAGCTGAATAATTGAGGGGTGGTGGTGTCTGTTCAAGTTTCAATAATAAGAGAGCAACGTGTGAAGCATTATTCTTTCTTCATAGTATTTTGGAATAACAATAATATAATAGTTTATTTGGATTATGCAAATCTCGTTTTTAAACATCATTGGAACCTACATGATTGAGGTTTCACAGGTCCATTGCCTTCAAATAATTTATGCAAAAGTTAAGTGACTTTACAGCACTTATCATCTTGATTTTGGCAATCCACAACTCTCTCTAATTGTAATTATGCATTGGGGTTTACAAGTCATGAGTGCCCACTTCACTGCTTTATTTGATGGGAATGGGATTTTTCCTCTTTTAATGCTTCTGTTTTATTTATTTTGTTATTTCAATGATTAATGACTAATTACTCCTTGTAAAAGGTGACACTTACGGTTGAGTTAGTCAATCATATTCATCCACCGACAGGCATATGATGTCAGCTACTTCTCTACCCCTTTAATTCATCGTCTTCCGACAAACTTCCCATGTTCTTTTGTTAAACTACATTTCCTACAAGCACTTCTCCCTGTTAAAGCTTCCACTTTCTTTTTCAGCCCATCCATCCCTTTTTTTTCCCCTCCATTATAAATATTATAAAAAATCTCTCTTCTTATTTTTGCTCAGCGAAAAAACTGAATTTTTAACTATTATGAAAAAAGTTTAATACTTTTATATTAATAAAATGCAACAAATAAATCATAATAAATTTAGAGAATGTATTAATAAAAAAGGAACATGTACATATTTGCATTCCTTGGAATTCTTGATAGCTAACCATCATAATTGTGAACTTGAAATAGAAAGAAATAAGTTGAAGGGATGAGACTCACCTTACATGCTTAGATCTAAAGGATCAAAGAGGCTAAGTAACCTTCATGACCATGACCCCAACTCCATTTTAAAGATCTTACATTTCACCACCAAGGTCAAAACTCAAGAAACCCATCAATTCCCATGGACACCTACCTCATTGGACTTCTAGATGTAGGGGTATAATTGTCTTTCTGGTCACCTAAGTTACCTGAAGCCACGTGGAAAATTCCAGTTAAACGGGAAAATACGGACAGAAAGCAGATCGGGAGTTGCAGGCGTGGCCGGCTGTTTGGGTTGGAGAGAAGTCCCCTTTCCCTCTTCTGACATTCCACCTCTGTAAATTCTCTACCCTTTTTGATATTCTATATTGAATACCTATCCTTTTCCTTCAATATTAAAACCCATTTTCCCTCTTAAATTCCCATCTTAGCCCTACCCTTTCGTCAAATCTGTCTTGTTTTGATCTCCATTTCTACCCCTCGGGCTTTATATATACACACAAACCAAAAGATCGATTTTTTCTGTGCACATGAATATCTCAAATCTCTATCTTTTGTTCAGAAATCAGATAATATATCACCTTGGTATCTCTTTTCATGGCTGCTTTCTGAGGTATCGAGTTCATTCTGTCCTTTTTGTTTGTGTTGCCCATTTTATTTCTGCTCTTGTTGGATTAATTTGAGTGGTCAACTACACAAAAATGGATTTTTGCCTTTCATTCTGTAAGATTTCATTTTTCATTAGTTATCTTATTTATGGATTTGTGTTATTTAGTCGGCTTAAATTGATTTCTGCTATTATCATATTTGTTGTTGCTGAGTTAACTTATGGGTTCTTTTTCTTTTGGGGGAAGATCCAACAAGGAAGGTTGAGTTTTCTTTTGTTGGTAGATCACGTTGGGCTATGAAATTTTTCGGCAAAACATTAAGAAGTGTGATTTGCTATTCAGATTTTTAGGGTAGAATTTAAAGATTGAATTTTTAATGCTATCATTGCCTTTTTTTTTTTTTGCCTTGTTTTCCGTTGACCTCTTCGGCATATGATAAATTATGCATATTGGTTATTCTTATATATACTGTCCGGTGGATTTTGCAGGGAATCGGACTTTTATCATAAATATATGATTCTCTTGGTTGGATCTGCTCTGACTACCGTTTGATAGAGTTATTCAACTTATTAAACCCTTGCTGCAGTAAATTACTAGAATTCAGTGTTTTTGTTGATTTTGGGAAGTTAAGGATGCCTGGAATGGTCATGGATGGAATTAATGAGGAATCAGTGGTGAATGAATTGAACGGGGATTCTGTCCCCATTAAAGAAAATGCAATGGCAAATAAGTCCCCCAGGAGTACATTGTGTCCGCAAAGCCCTCGCAACATAGCCCTGGATTTTCCTGCTGATCAGGTGCCTGTTGCTGAGGTGGTTGTTGATGAGGTGGCTGTTGATGGGACTGTTCATGACATGGTTGACACCTCCATTGAGCAGCTTTATGAGAATGTCTGTGATATGCAGAGTTCTGATCTATCACCCTCAAGGCAGAGTTTTGGATCTGATGGTGAGGAATCTCGTATTGACTCAGAATTGCGCCATCTTGTAGGAGGAGAAATGAGAGAGGTTGAGATCATGGAAGAGGAAGAGGTAGAGAAGCCAGAGCATGGCAATCACAGTAACTCTTCTTCGAAGAATGGAGGTTCATCTGGGAGTAAGAAGTCAGGAAATTTGGACAACAACCAATCTGCAAGCACCAAATCCATTTCGTCAAACACCTCGAAGAAAGTTTCTCACATAGCATTGGACTCTGAAGAATCGTCAAAGTTGAGTCCTAAAGGCAAAAGTCCTCCAGCGAAACCCCCTATGAACAAGCGAAATGATAAGACTTTGAAAAAAGCAAATGGAGCCATCAAATCAACGAAGAAGCAAAGGAATTCTCCTTTAGGAGGATCAAAGATAAAAAATGGAGCTGAGGATTCATCTGAATCAGGGTTGGACAATCCAGATCTTGGACGATTTTTGCTGAAGCAAGCAAGGGATTTGATTTCTTCAGGGGATAATCTCCAGAAGGCTCTTGAATTAGCTCTTCGAGCAGCTAAATCATTTGAAATTTGTGCAAATGGGAAACCCAGTTTAGAATTGGTAATGAGCCTGCATGTTGTGGCAGTAATATACTGCAGCATAGGCAAATATAATGAGGCAATTCCTGTTCTTGAGCACTCAATTGAGATTCCGCGGATTGAAGAAGGTCAAGAGCATGCCCTTGCTAAGTTTGCTGGTTACATGCAGTTGGGTGATACTTATGCAATGCTGGGCCAACTTGAGAATTCAACAAAATGCTACACAACAGGGTTGGAAGTCCAGAAACAAGTTCTGGGAGAAACAGACCCTAGAGTTGGTGAGACCTGTAGGTATTTGGCTGAAGCCCATGTTCAAGCATTGCAATTTGATGAAGCTCAGAGGCTCTGTGAGATGGCTCTAGAGATTCATAGAGAGAATGGCACACCTGCTTCTCTTGAAGAGGCTGCTGATCGGAGGCTCATGGGTCTCATATGTGAAACAAGGGGAGATCATGAAGCTGCGCTTGAGCATCTTGTGTTAGCCAGCATGGCTATGGTGGCAAATGGCCAGGAATCTGAGGTTGCCTCTGTTGATTGTAGTATTGGAGATGCTTACTTATCTTTGTGCCGATATGATGAGGCTGTTTTTGCTTATCAAAAAGCTCTGACTGCATTTAAGACCACAAAAGGAGAGAATCATCCAGCTGTTGGTTCAGTATTTGTACGCTTGGCTGACTTGTACTACAAAACTGGTAAATTAAGGGACTGTAAATCATACTGTGAGAATGCCCTTCGGATCTATGAGAAGCCCACGCCTGGGATCCCTTCAGAGGAGATAGCTAGTGGTCTTACTGATGTTTCTGCTATCTATGAGTCGATGAATGAGCTTGAGCACGCAATCAAGTTGCTACGGAAGGCATTAAAAATATATAATGATGCCCCTGGTCAGCAGAGCACAATTGCCGGAATTGAAGCCCAAATGGGGGTCATGTACTACATGCTGGGGAACTTTTCTGAGTCTTACAGCTCCTTCAAGGATGCAATTTCAAAGCTCCGTGCATGTGGAGAGAGGAAAACTGCTTTCTTCGGCATTGCTCTTAACCAAATGGGACTTGCTTGTGTGCAGCGTTACTCTATAAGTGAGGCTGCAGAGCTATTTGAAGAATCTAAGAGTATTTTGGAACAAGAATGTGGACCATATCACCCTGACACTCTTGGGGCATATAGCAACCTTGCTGGAACTTATGATGCCATGGGCAGGTGACCACCACTTAACAGTTCTTTTAGCATCATCTTCCATATGCATCTATCATAAGTAATTCTCCATTTTGTGCAAAGCCTTTTTTATTTTTTTGTGTAGCAGTAAGTAGTTTAATCTCTACACAGCCATGATAGGTTTTATAGTTAATCCAGTGAGATAATATCTTTATTTGCTTTACTTGCTTCACTTGAGTTCTACAACTTTTGGAGTGCGCACCACCTACACTTCTCTCTTTCGCTATATAAGAAGTTTGAATTGGTCAAGATGAAGATTGTTGAGGTGTGATGCAACTTTAATGCAGGTTGGATGATGCAATTGAGATCCTGGAGCATGTTGTTGGGCTGAGGGAGGAAAAGCTTGGGACAGCAAATCCAGATGTCGATGATGAGAAGAAGAGGTTAGCCGAGTTATTGAAAGAAGCAGGAAGAGTTCGAAGCAGAAAAGGCAGGTCACTTGAGAATCTCCTTGATTCCAACTCTCATAGATTAAACAAAGATGGCATTACAGTATCATAAGGATGATTTATACACACATATATTTAAACAGAATATAATATGATAATGTATTATAGGACTTAATTTAAGAAGAAATGAAAAAGAAAAGGAAGAAAGGAATACAAATGATGGGAGTTTCACTATTTAGATTTGATTCTTATTTTGGGTGGGGGTTGTGGGGGAGTTGAACAAAATAACTGCAGTTGCAGATTTGGTTGTATTATTATTGATCTCTATTTTACGTTTATCACAGGTTACTCTTTTTTTGTATCAGACTGGTTTAAGTTATCAATGTAAATC
>CAOGCB010768391.1:0-10202 GCA_948266635.1 Cnidoscolus chayamansa
TATAATAATTAAACTAAAATATTCAAAAGCAATTTATTTAGTATATAATATGCATAAAAAAGTAAAAAAAAAAATTATTATAGAAATATAAAAATAATACACAAAACTGAATCCAATCCCAGATATTATTTTTATACGAAAATCCGACCATGCAAGCAGCAGCCACTTTAAAACAACATACGTCCATGTGTAATTCAATGAAGACACAGGGGCACTAATGTAATTCTCACTACGTCTCTCTTTTAAAATGGAAAGGCCTGTTGATTTAAACTGAGAGAGAGAGAGAGAGAGCAAAAAAAAAAAAAAAACTATAACCATTTTCTCCATTTCTATGTACCAAAAATCGTAATTTTCAGTTCAACTCAAACACAACCAAAGCCATTACAGCACTTGTCTTTGCGGAGACTCGCTAGTATTGAAAATGGACTCGCCGTTGCCGACATCGACAGCGGAATCGTCGGCGCGGATCGTTCCTGCGCGATCGTCGATGATGGAGTCGATCCGTGGTTGCGGGTTGTCGGGTGTCGGAATCGATAAGGAGAGCTTGAAGAGGAAGCTTCTGATTCCGGATTATTTGCGGCACGCTATTTGTGATTCCATCAAGTCCAAAGATCCCGTCAATGAAGCCGAGCGTAACTTCATTGTTCGAGGACTTAACGCCCGTGAAGAGGCTCCTGAGTGCCCTATGGTTGTTTTTATCAATTCTAGGAGTGGCGGCCGCCATGGCCCTGAACTCAAGGAACGGCTTCAGCAGTTAATGGGCGAAGAACAGGCAACACTTTCTTTTCTTTTAAAATAAATTGCGTAAAAATATAGATTCACTTGTTTTAATGGTTTTTGTTTTTTTAATCAAAATTCTGTTTGAATGAAAAGTAAAAGTTTCGCTGGTTGTGATTAGGACTCCTATATACTTCAGTTATCAAGCTTAAAGGTGTCAGTTTTGCTTCGATGAGTCATGGGTTTGTACTGTGGAAAGGATTCACTAGGTGTCCAGTTTAGCTTGGTTCGCAGATTTTTCTTTTCTTTTTGATTGATGGACACTGTACTCTTGTGAGTGATTACTTGATTGATCCATTTAAGTTACGTAGTGCATTTTCAGTGTCATTCTGTTTGGAAATTGAATATCTTTGTGTTTTTTTTTTGTTAATTTCCACATATTATTTGGAGTTGGTATGATAAAATTTCTGTTTTGAATGGGGAATGATTTGTAACGCAGGTTTTTGATCTCTTGTTGGTTAAGCCTCATGAATTTTTAGAATATGGGCTGGTCTGCCTAGAGAAGTTGGCTGGCCTTGGTGATTTTTGTGCCAGAGATACTCGAGAAAAGATGAGAATTATGGTATATTCACTATGAAAAATCATCATGAGCATTTTTTCTGGATCTATTTAGTACGACCGCTGTAAGAATGTCAACCATTGGTATTTGGTCTGCTAATGTCATGTCAATCCTCTAGACTACTTGTATTTCACATTGTACAGTTCTTGGATGACTAAGCAGGTTGCAGGAGGTGATGGTACAGTTGGTTGGATACTGGGAAGTCTTGCAGCACTTAACAGACAGGGGAGGGAGCCAATTCCTCCTGTAGGAATCATTCCTCTTGGTACTGGCAATGATCTGGCAAGGAGTTTTGGTTGGGTAGGCATTTTTTTGTTGAATTTTGGCCTGCTTGCTTCTGTCTTGCTTTTTTCAAACCTTGGCTGTAAACATATTCTTTAGGGAGGCACATTTCCTTTTGCTTGGAAATCAGCTATCAAAAGATCTCTTCATAGAGCTATTACTGGTCCAGTTTGCCGTCTAGATAGGCAAGTGTTTCTTACCATGCAACAACTGTTACTCTTCTTCAAAATTAAAGGTGCTACTTTTATTTCTTTGTTCTCAAATTAGAGGCTCAAGGAAGTATATTATCTTTCCTTATAGCCAAGGATTGTGATTTCCATGGTTTGATTGATCTATAATTTCCACTTCCTGAATATGAATTTTGATATATCTCTTTTTACATGATTCTTAATATTTTAATTTATTGAAAATTATTTTGCAGTATTTTATGTCTCGTATAGTTTCTTGTTGTCGACAACAAATAAGAACAAGAATTGATTCTTAATCCAGAACTAGTTGGAGTCAGCTAAATGTAACTTGTTTTTGTCATTTAGATATGTTTGAGATCATTTCTGTATTACTATTACTACATCCTCCACATCATTTTAAGTCTCTCTTTTTGCCTCCTCACTCCATCCACCACTGTCACATTTCCATATTGAAGCCTTTAATTCTCAACATTGGATATGAACAACCATCTTAATCCACATTCTCTTATTTTGTCCTAGTGTGTGCTACATGAACTCTAGTCATGAGTAACAAGTATCTTTAGCCAGTAAAAATTCCAATAGGTCATCTTGGAGCTTAGTAGTATACAAGGGAAGAAAGCATAATACTGTTAAACTACTGCATATAATGCGCAATTATCGTAAATATATTCTAAGATAGCTGCAAATATAGCTAATTATTGGAAGGTATAAAGTGTGAAAAAGAAAGTATGTATTTTAAGTACACTAAACCCTAAGAATTTTTTCAACAAATGGATGTATTAGACTATTTCATTGAAATTTACTTTTGGTTTGTATTCTTATGTTATTTCCATCAAATTATTTTTATAATTCTTTAGAAAATGTCTTTTAAACCTTTGAGAAATAGCATAAAATTATTTAAGCCCTGGTCAAACAAATTGGTCCACTTAAAGACTTTTTAAAATAGTCACTTAAACACTTCAAACTTTTTAAAATGACCATTTGAATCCAAAATCCTATTTCCAATTAGAACTTTGTTAGTGAACTAAAAATAGACATTTAAGTGTTTAACAAAGGACCCGAAAGTCATTGGAATCCCTATTGAACAAATAAATTTAATTTTAAAATTTTAATGATTAAGTTTAATTTGTAAATAAAAAATGTTAATTTATGTTGTTTATGATAAAAAATAAATTTATAAAATATATAAAATAAATAAAGTACTATTAGAAATTTATAACCTATTAAATTTAATTTGTTACAAAACACAGAAAAAAACAAAACTTTAACAAAACTTCTTTTCTTTTCTCATGAACGAAATACCAAATTTTAGCCATAAATCTCCATTAAAATTTTTAAAGTATCATTAGAAAAAAGGTGGTGATTACTCTATTGTAAATTCAATAATGAAAGCCACAAAAGTATACTAAAATTTAAATTTATTTGATCATATAGATATAATATTTTATCTATGTTATAATTGAGAAATAACGAAACCTCCTATGATTCTTATATTTTTATAGCATTAATATTTATCTTGCATGTATAATATTATCTATAATCTTAATAGTAATTATATCTTTTTTTATGATTCTTTAGAAATTATTAAAAGAGATTTTGAGGTTCAAATTTAGTGTTTTGTTAATGAGGACTGAAATGAAGATATGAATTTCATTTAGTTTTCTGTTAAAGTAAATGTTTATTTTTTTAATTAAAGTTAGATTTGAACATTCAACAATTTAATTAAATTTATCTCGTTTATAATTTATTTATTAATAATTTAAATTAAAATGATTTATTTACAAATATATTATTAAGATTTTAAAATTAAATTTATTTGCTTAACAGGTCTTGAATGACTTAATATCTTCTTAACAGCTTAGATGTTCCTTTTTCCTTTTAAGATTTGCATTATATTTGATCTTTGAGAGGTGTATTTATTGTTTATACTGAAAAGATTATCTAACGTTGAACTTGCCATCAGAATTTTGTAATTTTTTTTGCCAATGAAGGGATCCCTAAGATGGAGCAACACATACTAATTACTAACTTGCATAAAAGTATGCAATAAAGTGTCATTAATTACAGTTACTGATTTACAGTTTATTATGAGCATTCCTTCATTAATATAGATAAATCCAATGTGACTAATAAGTAATAACAATTAACTGAAACCAATATGATAAATATCTTTTCATTCTATTATCACTCCTTTAACAAAATGTAAATGATCCTTTTGTTTTTATGTGCATGTAGTGGCTAAGGAATCTGTATTGATGGTTATGAATTACCTTATTGCAATATATCTTTTCCCTGCTTAGTCTACATCATTCTGTCTGCCTAATTAACTAGAATTTTATTCATTGTTTGTTAATGATGGCTGTAGCTTGATTTTATCATTCCATTACACTTATGAAATATTATCCTTTGATGATACAGTTGGCAGCTTCTAGTGATGATGCCGTTTGGGGAAGTTGTGAATCCACCCTATTCTTTGAAACATACAGAAGAATGTTCTCTTGATCAGGTTGTAAATGTTGCTGCTTCAAAATTTTACTCTTGTCACCCAACTGCCATTGAATGCTTGTTTTTTGGCTCACAAATTAACTACATAAGTATTAATATTTTTGTTAAAGTTCATCTTAGAAATTTAATTTGTTTCTTTGCATCTTCCTTAAGTGATGCAGAAATATTACTTTTCTTTAAACAATGGGTCAAGATGTTTTATTGGTTCTTCAGGTCAAGATATTACTCCTTTCTCTTCTCTAGAACACTATCTCTCTCCTCCTTCTCTACCTACCCATATTCTCTCCCTTTTTTTCTTTTTTCTTTTCTCATTTTTTAAAAAGAAATTGGAAGGTTTTTTGTGCAATTTTGTAGTAGTAATGACAAATGTTGATTTAATTGTATACAATGAAAACTCCCACACCTTTGGGCCCCATGCTAATTTGATTTTGTGGAGTTTGAATTTATATTTTGTTGTTATGGCCTACTCTTCCTGCGATTGTAGGGTTTGGACGTTGAGGAGAACTTGCCTGAGAGAATGAATTGCTATGAAGGGGTCTTTTATAATTACTTTAGCATAGGTTTGTTAGCATGACTTCCAGAAAGGTTGAGTAAGCTGTTTCGTTTACATGCTTATGAGTCGGATCATACAATGTTTTTAATTTTGTTTTTGATCATGTAGGAATGGATGCTCAAGTGGCTTATGGATTCCACCAGTTACGTAATGAAAAACCTTATCTTGCTCAGGGTCCCATATCCAATAAGGTTTGATTAATCTTTTTACCCTTTCACATATGAGTTCATATATGTTAATTTTCCTCAAAACTATAGCATGAACTTCAGATTTTATTGTGAAGTTCCTTGTGCATGTCATCTTTCTTAATTAGATTTAGTTCCTTAAAGTATTACTCTATAGTTTACCCTCTAGATCATTATTTAAAAGAATGGCTGTTATGTAACAACAAATATCTATAGGTAGAGAAAAATGGATCTGTAATGATTGTTATTTGATGTTAAGTAATAGTCACAATCTGCTACTCTTACTTTCAGATATCCTCTTCTTCTTCTTCTTCTTCTTCTTCTTCTTCTTCTTCTTCTTCTTCTTCTTCTCAATTACTCTCAACTTTCTGTTTAAAATTTTCTCTCTTTAAATCTTTCACATTTGAGCTAAGATTATCAACTCCTGAGGTTTTATTCAAAGCGAAGAATAACAATTAATCACACTTTTGCATACATATTTTAAGTAAAAGTTTTCTGAATATCTATTCATTTCGTTAACTTAGTAAATTTTTTAAAAATATTTGTAAAGTGATAGGTTGTTACCATTATGTATGGCTGTTACAAGCCTTTTTCCACCCATGAGCGTGATTGAAAATGTGACTGTGACTTAAATCAATGGATTTATGTCTTTATTTGATGTAGTTACGCTTATTAATCAGTGGGATATCTCAGTGTTAATTATATCTTTAAATATTTAATTATTTCATGGACTTCGAAAATTTTTCAAAAAAATTTGAATAGCAATCAGCCATTTCTGTTATGTTATGGCCTTCATATGCCTGCTTTCATTACCCATGGACATGAAAGTGAATGCTGAAACTGTTGCAATTTAAATCCATGCTCTTGACTGTGAGAGGTGCTAAATTACTTCTTATGTATAAATCTTGTAACAATATATGTCAACAAGTGAAACATTTAGGTGAAATTAGTATACGATTCAGAAGCATTGGAAATTCACATTACAGTGTTGGAATCCAGAGTTGTAGAAAGATTTTATTAGTCATACCATAATTACCAAATTTCCTTCTCCACACTACAAACCAGGATTTGGAACATGAGTCCCAAAACATGGTGTGCTATCATTATAGGTTACCTCAATGTGCAATCTGGATTGCTGAAAATGTTGTTCCAGTTTTTGCTTTGTTATTGATTTAGCAAGTATGTTTCCCATGGTAATGCTAATCAACAAGAAAGGAATTTCGGTTGTGAGAAGGGAAAGTAGCAGTATATTGAGATTTATTGCTTAATTATTATTTATTATGGGGAAGTGGGTAGGGTTAGTGTTATAGGCAGTAATGAGTCCATGTTAGGCAAGTAATTGTATCTATCATAGTAGTTTTATTTTAAGATCTTAAATTCTATTTACAGTAGGATTCTTAAATTCTCAATATCTAGGACTCTAAGTTTAGATTCAGTAGGAGTTATATTCATTTTGGTATCCTATTCAAAGTAGGAATTGTACTTGTCTTAGAATTCCATAAAAAAATTGACTAAGTTATTGGGTTAGGGGCAGTCTTCTGACTCTTTCTGCTAATTTTTAGTTCGTAAATGCCAAAATAAAAAAGAAGACTAATTTATTGGGTAAGGGGCTATTTAGTTTATTAATGGCTAATTTGTTAAAATTTAAAGTAAATAAAATTTCAATTTGACCAGTCTATTTTTGTATACTATAATCTAATGGTATCGCTTTTTTGGACTTTCCTTCTACTAATATTGAACCTATAATGTATGAATTGTTAGAGATAAAACCATTTTTGGGGTCCATATCTATTTAAGCTGTTTGATTGAGTGCCCTCTTGACATGATATTAGAGCCTCCTAGGTTAAAAGGTCCAAAGTTTGAATCTTGGCTGCTGCCATTATCTAACTAAACATTTTAGGACAAGATAAAATGGGCTTGTGGTTGTGTCACATAATCTATATGTAGGAAGAATAATAGGAGGGAATTGTAGTTGACCAAGTCAAATATTAGTTAGGAAGCAGTTACTAAACTTCTATATAAATAGAAGTATTGTATTCAAAGAGGGATATCAATGAGAATATTTGCCAAACAGTCTCTCTTTTCTTTCTCTTCTTTGAATTTCTACTCTCACTCTATTTCTTCCCCACTTCTCTATCTATTTTTTCTATTTCTTTCTACTCTATCATTCTATCCTTAGCTTCCATGTGAAAAATTGGTATCAGAGCTTATTTCGATAAGCCATAACGCAATAGCTGAAGCAATTCAAGACAACTGATTGGGAGAATTGGAGGAGCAGATCCGGTTAATGTAGGAGAAATCAAGAAATTAACCATTTTCTTCCTATCTTTCTGAATTCTCTATTTTCTCTTCTCTCATCTACTCTAATTCCTCATCAAAATTCTGTCCTACTGTCAAATCATTCGTATTCTATAATTCCACTAGCCCTATCATAACAAATTGGCTCAACAACAAATTCACAATGTCTAGATCAGGTACAACCAATCAAGAGCATCGGTTAGCTGTGTTGGAGAATTAGAGCAAAGAATTTTAGGAAACATGCAGGAAAAATACAGAAGAATTGAGAGAAGAAATTAAAAGAAGTGCAATGGAAACTAGGAGAGTGCTCTTGGAGGAGCTGCGATCTATTTTTGGAGTTGGATTGGTAGAACGGATCAAAGGAGGTACATTCGGAGACAATGAGGAGAATAATTTGGTAGTTGCGTTAGGTGAGAGAAAGATTCTTCCAGCTCTAAAGGTGAGTGTCAGTCAATGGCACAGGTACCCAAACAACTTTGGTTTAACATCAGAAAATGGAGGTATATGCCAGAAATTAAGCTAGCAATGTTTGATGGAAATGAGCAAGTGTCTATTAAGGATGTAGACATGGCAAATGAGATTAATATTCTTGATGAGGGGAAGAGAAAGATATTGTTATTAGTGTTAATGCAAAAAATGTATCTCAAGAGAAGCAACTTATGCTGGGCCAAGTTCCTGCTTCTGTTGAAGTCCCTAAATTGATCATATTGATGGATGGTGAGAATAAGAAGCTAATCTTTGACAATGTTAGAGGCAAGCATGAAGATAATAGACATGAGCTCCTTTTCGAGCATATTGGTGAAGAGAACTTCTATCAAAATCAAAATATTGCAATGTATTTGGAGCTGAGATTGACACAAAGGGATTTCTATTCATGTGCTTTTATCATTCTGATGAAGGATGAATGGGAGAAATCAAGAATGCAAAGGAAAAAAAAATAGCATGGAAAGTTGTACTAATAACTGAATAAGATAATTTTGCTTAGAGTATGTGAAAAATTATTCTCTTGTAATGGTTTGATTTGCAGAATTTCAATGTTCTTGATCTTCTTGGGGACAAGAAGATCCTCATGGGGCAGGTATTGTCACATACTCTATATGTAGAAAGAATAATAGGGGGGAATTGTAGTTGACCGAGTCAAATATAGTTAGGAAGCAGTTACTAAACTTCTATATAAATAGAAGTATTGTATTCAAAGAGGGATATCAATGAGAATATTTGCCAAACTGTTTCCCTTTTCTCTCTTTCTCTTCTTCTAATCTCTGAATTTCTACTCACTCTATTTCTTCCCTATTTCTTCTCTATCTTTTCTCTATTTCTTTCTACTCTATAATCTATCCTTAGCTTTCATGTGACAAATCATTCTCTTATAGTGATTTGATTTGCTGAATTTTAGTTTTCTTGATCTTCTTGGGGACAAGAAGGTCCTCATGGGGAAGGTATTGTCACATACTCTATATGTAGGAAGAATAATAAGAGGGAATTGTAGTTGACCAAGTCAAATATTAGTTAGGAAGCAGTTACTAAACTTCTATATAAATAGAAGTATTGTATTCTAAGAGGGATGTCAATGACAATATTTGCCAAACAATCTCTTTTTTCTCCCTTTCTCTTCTTCTAATCTCTGATTTTCTACTCTCACTCTATTTCTTCCCTACTTATTCTCTATCTTTTCACTATTTCTTTCTACTCTATCATTCTATCCTTAGCTTCCATGTGACAAGTTGTTCAGTGCTTCAAGCCTAGTAGAGATTTGCATGCGGGTGTGTTTTAGACATAAAACTATTCTTAGGGTCCTCAGTCCTCACATACAAGCTTCAGCTTTTAGGTTGAGTGGATTTTTGATAGTGTCAAAGCCTTTAAGACCAAAAGGTCTGAAGTCCAAATCTTAAGCATGTCCATTTATTAATTAAATATTTTAGCACAAGATAAAGTATGCTTGTACTTGTTATTGCTTTAAGATTAGTGAGCATTTGTATCAGCTATATGTTAGAGACAAAACTGTTTGAGCATTCAAAACTGTTTGAGCATTCAAAACTGTTTGAGCATTTAGGTTGAATGGTTTTTTGATATGGTATTAAATGTCTTAGACTAAAAGGTCTAAAGTTGCCCCATTTATTAATTAGATATTTTAGCACAAGATGAAGTGGACTCAACGAGCATTTGTGTACTTTTGTAGGTTAGAGATAAAATTATCACTGGAGCCCTTGCCTACAAGCTTGAGCTTTTAGGTTATATGATTACTAGACATGGTATCTGTTACGGTCCCGAATCATGGATCGTGTTATGGGATGATGGATAAAGAAGGAGCTCGAAAGGAGCTTTAACACCTCAAACTCATTAGAGAGTCTTAGATCTTGTAATTTTCATTCTAAAATTATGCTTGCCTTATTAATAAATTCTGAAATTATGCTTGTCTTATTAATAAATAAGGAAATAGAAAACCCTAGCTGAAAAACTAATGTAGGCTGAAATTCTAAGTGTATATGGATTTGAATTTTCGGCCCTAACACTAATATAATTAGACTTGGGCTTGCTTAGTACATTAAGCTCATATCTAAACATAATTAAAAGACTAACTAAAGGCCTGGTCATACATAATAAAGAGCCCAACCAGACTTGCTCTAAAACAACCTACAACAACAACAACAACAACAACAAAGTCTTAGTCCCAAACAAGTTGGGGTCGAGGGTCGGCTGTATGAATCCTGTAACAAATAAGCTCCCAGGTAATATCCCAATCACACGCCTCAGACTCCTTCCATTACTCGGATTTTACACCTCCATTCAAGTCTATTACTAACTAAATCCGCATCAATATTTAAGGCTCGTAAGTCTCTGTCTATTACTACCTT
>CAOGCB010768910.1:0-12333 GCA_948266635.1 Cnidoscolus chayamansa
TGTAAAGGCTTGTTTCTTGCCTGTTTAAAAGAAACGTTAGTGGAGGAAATTCTCAAAGAAGATCTTTGGGAGAGTGGATGTAAGCAAGGAGGCTGAACCACTATAAATCTCTTGGTTTTGTTTTCTCTAACTCTTCTCTTATATTTACTGATTTTACATATTTGTTGATTATGTATTCTTACTAAAGTTGCATTTATCTGTATGAAGTTGGTTAATCAGTATTTACATCAAAAGAACCTTTAAAGAAACTAAGATTATTCAATCAGCTGAACTTTGTCACTTTCAGTCTAATTCTGAGAATTTAGAAGTTCTAATTTTGTTTCACTGAACTAGTTTATAAATCCAAAAGAAAGATTAAATTTTTTATAAAGTCCAATTCACCCCCCTCTTGGACTCCAACTAGGGACCAACAAATATTATAATTTTTTTATATTTTAATTTTATTAATCAATTTTCTAAATATTATAAATTTTGATATTATTTATTTTTATTTATTTAATTTTCAACAAACAATTAATTAATTAATTTTTTTAATTAATTTATAATAAACAATCAATCAATTCAATTTTTTAATATACATAGTATGAGAATCGGATCAAATTTATTTAGTTAAAATTTAACTAAATTAAATTATGCTATGTTAATTGGGGGTTTATGGGATTGTTTAAGAATACTTTAAGGTCAATGTATAGTCTCTAATATGAAGTTTAAAATATAGGATCGGACTCTGAAAATTAAGGATACTAGTGACCAATTGAGAATTCGTTAACACATCTAAGTTTCTAGGTGATTGAATACTAACTAAATGTTTTATGATACATAAATGAATGTTTACAACATATTCATGTATAATGATTATTATAGGATGTTTGCATTATAATACGATATATGTTGCATTACATTGATTATATGATATGTGAAAGGTAATATTAGATGACCCTTGATCCCATATGTTTATGTTTATGACCAATTGATTATATCCCTAGAAATGTCCTTCATATATGCTTTATGTTTTTCATTCGGTATGTCCTTTGGGATGTACTACGGACTATCCTGCAGAAGTAATACAGATGAGGTTGGAATATTCTAAGAGATATTTATGTTATGTTTACGATATAGTAAGTTCCAGATGGCTGAAAGGAGCTTTTGGACGCATATTTATGTTTTCAATAGTTTTCAAGAAGATGGATTGCCAATTGGGTCTATTGAAGAATCTTGGTGACAATATTTACCTAAGGTGAAATGTATGACGATGTTGCATTAAACAACAACGAAAGTAATATTTTATCATATATATTTTATGTATCTGCTTACAATACTATTTCAAAATAGCTTACTCGTTTTATGTCCTCTCATCCCATCCTCGATTTTTATTCTCATTTTTCCCAAGTATGCATGATGTAATGAAAAATAAATAATAGAATTGGATGTGTCATTGTGATGTAATAGATGTGTATTTTCCCCTAGGAATGAAAAATGTAAAACATTAGTAATCATGTTTAAGTTATGTTCTTATATTCTCATGTTAATGATGTTTTATATTGGATTAAACTTATACTTTTAAATAAAGAGAATATTTTATGGCATGATCATGCACCATGACATAATATATTATTTGTATTAGACTCATGATAAATATTACATTGCACATATAAATGTATTGTGTAAGGAAGGATTTAGATGAATTACTGATTTTTTAGGTCATAGATATAAATGTTATGTTACTATACAAAAAGACTAGGATGTCCATTCTACTCCCTTGGCATTACGTAAGAGCAAGACAAAGGTACTTAGTATGCCTTGTCATTATGAATTTACATGTAAGAGGAAGTCCTAAAAAGCCCTTAATAGGCCAAACACTATTGAATTAGAAAATCACTCAGTATCAAAACCACATTCTATGAAATGTTTATGTTATGATGTATACATGAAACATAAAATTTATTTATTTTTATTTATTTTAGGTATATGGTCTAGTAGTTTATTCCCTTCCTTATCTCTAGTTTTATAGGATAGAGGACATTGAGATTAAGAGTTGGGTAGGTTTCTAGTTTTCTTGTAAAGCAGGAAACTTGGTTGCTATACAATGTATAAATACGTTCTCATAAATACACAATCTTCAGTATCAGTAGCTTTACACATTCTATTTATATTTGAGTTTTAATTATTATATCTTACTTTTTGTATAAGATAATTAAGATTTATGTATAATCATATGCCGATTAGGTTTGTTAAGAGTTTCGACAATCACGATTTTGATTTAGGATCATTACTCATTTTCAGGTATAATTGATTATAACCTATTATTTTAATTTTTTTTATTTATCAAAAATAATGATAAAAAAATTATAATTTAATCTCTAAATTTTATTATTAGTAATGATTTGAACATTATAATTTATAAATTAGGTTATTTAATTCCAAGATTTTATTTGGTCATATATTTACATTATTTTTTCTATCTTATTATTAGTATTTTAAAATAAATTATCATATAATTTACTTAAATATTATAAAGAGAGGAAAATAAATAGAAAATTTAAAAGGAACAAATATAATGATGATGTTATAATAATTATAAAATTGAAAATTTAAATTAAATATTATTTATATTTAAAAAATTAAATAATAACTTGACTTTTTTTATAAGTAATGAGAAAAAAAAATGACTTAAATGTCGAGGGACAGTAAAATTGATGAATTGAATAATCGACTTTTAGATATAAAACAGATCGTTATCGGTAATAAACTGAATGGCTAGATATTAAAAATTCCCTATTTTAACCACGCAAATTTCAGTCCTATTTCTTGGTTTTTGCGGGGAGTCCCCGCTTCCTAAAAACCCTCCCGCCTAAACCCCGAGGACCGGAAGCCTTCGTCTTCCCATCACCAAAACCAAATGAGGAAAAGAGTCCTGACGATCCTTTTTACTCATTCAATCCCTTCGTCACAGTCGAATCCCGTTTTCCCTTCAACCGTTCACCCTCGTTTACCCATGTTTTTCTGCAAAAATATTCTCTATAAAAATTCCAGATTCATTTCTACATCTCCCTTTGACAGTCTTCAAGGATTGGCAGATCCCGAGGATCCTCTTTCGCTTGAAAATTCTCGGGCTGAGTCTATTTCCAGTGAAGAATTTTCTTTTTTACGCGATTCTTTGTTACATCACAATACTGGGGAGCATAAGTTTGATGCAGGTAAGTGCTCGAGTGAGGCCGTTTTAATTTCGAATGCGATTCTTACAAATGATGATGGGCTTGGGAACAAAACCCAGAAATTGCTTAGACAATATAGAGAAAAATTGAGTGAATCTTTGGTAGTTGAAGTATTGAGTCTAATAAAAAGCCCTGAATTGGGTGCCAAATTTTTTATCTGGGCTGGCAGGCAAATTGGGTATAGTCACACTCCTTCTGTGTACGATGCACTGTTACAGATAATTGAATCTAGCGGTAATAGTGATGATAAAATACCAGAACAATTTTTGCTTGAAATTAAGGATGAAGACAAGGAAGTGCTTGGAAAGTTGCTTAATATTTTGATTCGCAGGTATTGTCAAAATGGTTTGTCCAATGCAGCACTGGAAGAGTTAGGAAGGCTTAAAGATTTCGGATACAAAGCCTCAAGGTCAAGTTATAATGCTTTAATTCAAGTGTTTTTAAGAGCAAAACAATTAGACACAGCTTATCTGGTCCTAAGGGAGATGTCGGGTTTGGGGTATAGCATGGATGAGTTTACCTTGGGTTGTTTTGCATATTCCCTTTGTAAAGCTGGGAAGTGGAGGGATGCCTTGACTTTAATTGAGGAAGAAGAATTTGTTCCTGATACAGTTCTTTATACTAAAATGATATCTGGGTTATGTGAAGCTTCTCTTTTTGAAGAAGCTATGGATTTTTTGAATAGAATGCGGGCAAGTTATTGTATTCCTAATGTTGTGACATATAAAATTTTGCTTTGTGGTTGTTTGAGAAAGAAACAGCTGGGTAGGTGTAAAAGAATACTAAAGATGATGATGACAGAAGGTTGCTATCCAAGTCCTAAGATATTTAATTCACTTATTCATGCTTACTGCCAATCAGGAGAGTACTCTTATGCTTATAAGTTGCTCAATAAAATGGTAAAATGTGGCTATCAGCCAGGTTATGTGGCTTACAATATATTGATCGGTGGTATTTGTGGCAATGACGAGTTGCCTAGTATGGATGTGTTAGAGTTGGCTGAGAAAGCCTATGGTGAAATGTATGATGTTGGGATTGTATTAAATAAGGTCAACGTAAGTAATTTTACAAGTTGTCTTTGTGCCATTGGAAAATTTGAGAAGGCATATAATGTTATTCGTGAAATGATGAGTAAGGGCTTTATACCTGATACTTCCACTTATTCCAAAGTCATTGGTTATCTTTGTAATGCATCCGAGGTAGAGAAGGCTTTTCTACTGTTTCAAGAAATGAAAAGGAATAATATCACACCTGATGTGTATACATATACAATATTGATTGATAGCTTTTGCAAAGTTGGTTTAATAGAACAGGCTCGCAATTGGCTTGATGAAATGCAAAGAGATGGATGTGCCCCAAATGTAGTTACTTATACTGCTCTTACTCATGCATATCTTAAAATGAGGAAGATAACAAGTGCAAATGAGATATTTGAGATGATGTTGTCGAAAGGTTGCATTCCTAATATTGTCACATATACAGCTTTAATTGATGGTTATTGTAAAGCTGGAGAGATTGAAAAGGCCTTCCAGATTTATGCAAGAATGAAGAATGATAATGTGGAAAATTCAGATGTAAATATGTATTTTAGGGTTGTTGATAGTGAGTCCAAAGAACCAAATGTTTTTACTTATGGAGCTTTGATAGATGGTTTGTGCAAAGCCCACAGGGTCAAGGAGGCACGTGACTTGCTGGAAGTCATGTCAATGAAAGGTTGTGAGCCAAATTACATCATATATGATGCTCTCATAGATGGATTTTGCAAGGTTGGCAAACTAGATCAAGCACAAGAGGTTTTTACCAAGATGTTGGATTGTGGATATACTCCAAACGTGTACACATACAGCTCTTTGATTGACAGGTTGTTTAAGGACAAAAGAATGGATCTTGCATTAAAAGTTTTGTCCAAAATGCTAGAAAACTCATGTGCTCCCAATGTTGTTACTTACACTGAGATGATAGATGGTCTATGTAAAAATGGAAATACAGATGAAGCCTATAAACTCATACTTATGATGGAAGAAAAGGGTTGTTATCCAAATGTCGTGACTTATACTGCACTGATTGATGGCTTTGGGAAAGCAGGCAGAGTTGACAAATGCCTTGAGCTGTTACAGCAAATGTGTTCCAAGGGCTGTGCTCCAAATTTGGTCACCTATAGGGTTTTAATAAATCACTGTTGTGCTGCTGGCCTTTTAGATGAAGCTCATAGACTTTTAGAAGAGATGAAACAGACTTACTGGCCAAAGCACTTTGCAACATATCGTAAAGTTATTGAAGGTTTCAGCCGTGAATTCATAGCTTCTCTTGGTCTTTTAGCTGAGATGACTGAGAGTGATTCAGTGCCAATTTTGCCAGTGTATAAAATTCTGATTGACAATTTTGTCAAGGCTGGAAGACTGGAAATGGCTCTAGAGCTGCATGCAGAGCTTTCATCGTTTTCTTCTTTTCCAGCAGCTCAAGAAACAATATATGTTTCATTAATTGAAAGCCTTTCACTTGCATGTAAAGTTGATAAGGCTTTTAAGTTGTACGCAGAGATGGTTAGGATGGGCTGTGTTCCAGAGCTAAGCATATTAGTTCACCTTATCATGGGACTCCTTAGAGTTGGCAAGTGGGAAGAAGCACTGCAACTGTCAGATAGCATATTGCAGATGGTTAGTTTCTCTAATTCTTTCTTCTTTCTTCCATGAGAGTCCTAGCAATTTTAGTTTCATTTTTATGGAAAGAAACGTGGCTTTTGTGTACTGATGTACGTACGTACATATATATGTGAGATCATATATCACCTATGTCTTTGTCCATAATCTATTGCATGATCAATCAAATAATTATTCAATAAGCATACAAGTGACACTGTTTTTGGTGGATTTTCTTAACTCAAAAGGAACTCCATATATGAGCATTCTCTTTTTATTGGAAAGCAAATAAGTAGTTGCAGCCATAGCTGACCTGGAACCTCTCAATTGTCCAGTAAATATGTAGAGAATTTCTTTATTCTATATTTTAATTATTCTGAAATTCCAAAATGCTTTGTTTGCTCTATGGGATGGGTCTATTATTTCAATTTATTACTTGTTTTCTTATTGAATTTAGTGAATTTATGCACGCATGAACAATTTTGCGGATAAAAGAAGTTTCATTTTATAGTTGTTCCATACGCACACACACACACACACACACACACGCATATATGTATATAATATGCCTTTTTTGGTTCATCAATATTGTGAAGAAATTTCAGTTGAATTATGCTAGAGAAAAAAAAAGAGGACTGTTGGATTTTTTTTATTTTTGTTAAGAAAATGTTCATTCTTCAGCTCATTTGGTACACGCAAAACATAGGCCAATATCTGCTTAGAGGTAGTAGCCATGCATCAGAATGATTGTTGTTTGGCTACACTTATATGGAGATCAGAAACAAGTCATTAGTAGTTTGCAACTATGCACCTATATTTGACTGCTTGTATATTTGAGAACAAATATTTTACACGTGATGCAATATATTTTGCTCAATTATTCAAAAATAGTCATCTAAGAGTTGCTGCAAAAAAAACTAAGATGCAGGCACTATTTATATTTACTTTGTTAAACATCTGGAATACGAAGTTATTTTTATGAAGTTATTTTTGTGATGTTATATAGATACCTTGTTAATAGTTTTGCTCACAGTTTCGTCGTTTGAACAGGATATCCATTGGGTTCAAGATAAACAGGAAGCTGATGCTAATTAGTTTTTTGTTGGCGTATTTTATCAAATCCAATGATTACTGGTGGATTATCATGTGATTTGCTCAAAGATTGACTTGCGAATTCAATCAATCTGGTGGTTCTATGGACATCATCAAATCTTCAATGTGCGGTGAGTGATGCTTGATAGAATTTTGAATTCTCTTTTGTTTGACTATTTGTTGGAATTCCTTTGCTTCATTTTTGGTTGTTTGGACTTCTCATTCTGTCCTTATATCCTATAGTAAAATTTTCTTATTCATTTAATTTTGTCCTTTTTCCTATGCATTGACGATGAACATGAAGGAAATGGAATTGATTGTGAATGCATGTATTGAGTTAGTCATTTTTGTTCTGAAAATTACAATTTGAAATGATAGTGAATTATCTGGTTGCATTATAGTTTTTCTTTTGATTTCTTCATATCCATCCTTTTAGTTCTGTGTACTTGGTAGAGAAACTAGCGTTGCCAAGGATTCCAAAACAAAGAAATGAAGAAGAAGAATTAATGGAGAGAATATTTGTGATTATATTGATTAATGGAAAGTATTGTAGCAGTAGAGATAATTGCAGAAACAAACAAGAGAAGGAAATAAATGACTGGAATGTTCCAGCCCCCAGGTCTAGCCCGAGCAGAAGAATCTGCTAATTACACTCCTTACAAAAACATGCCCTCTTCTCTCTTGAAATACTCTATATATACTATCATATCGTAACTAACTTGATGGTGACGTGTACCCTTCTTTTCCTTGATTCTCAAGACTGATTCTGTTAGTGGATTTGCCTCTCCTTGTGTAAACCAGATATGGTCTAGGGCCTGTAGCTGTGCTTCTATCAGTACTGGCTAGCATAATACTTATCTAAATTTTTAAAGTGAAATTTGTTATGCGCTGATTTTGGAGAACCATGAAGAAGCACTGATGGATCCTTTTTCATGGGATTATTCATTCTTATTTATTTAGCTTCAATGTTCAATTTGAAAGTGGGACTTGGAGAGATTAACAATGTAAGTTAGACGTAGAAATGCTTATTACTATTGCAACTGTTGAAGTTGAGTCTCAACTCAAACTCTAATACTTGGCTCTGTTTGGTCTGTAAGGCATTACATAAAATTGTCTTGAAAGAATAGGAAGGACTTTGTTTGATCATTGCAAACTCTATGCAGTGATTCAAACGAAACAGTGTGACCTATGTTCTTTTTCCATATTGAAAGAGTGGCTGTGGTGATATGTTCATTAATTGCATACCCCTTTCAATTTGCTTCAACTGATTTTGTTGTTTGTTTTGTCATAATAATCAAAGTTTCTGACTTTTTCATACTAGGCTTATATTTTGTTTTTCTTTTTCAATACTGACTGTCATGACCTCAATTTCAGTTGAATTCAGATAGTTATGTAGTTTGAAATCTTATGCTATATTTGTTCGTTGGCTTATTGTAGTTCTGTGGTGATTGCATTGCTCCTATACCTATGATTGTTTCTGAATCTTTTGCACTTTCTTGTGTTCTGTATGGCCAGTGTTTGCTTCAATGCATCACAAGCCCAATTTCCTATCCAATTTTTTTGGCAGCTTAACAAGAACCCACTTATATGTTCAATGTATATGTTCAGTGCAGGACCTGAAAACTGACCCATACAATCTATGTATTTCTAGATATATTTGAATGGTATAATTCTGGTTGATACAGCTGGAGGTACTTTTTACCCAAAAAGGTGCATGTGTTTTGATCATCTCAAGATGCTTGATCTTGTGATTATCAAATATACTTGCCAAGATAACTAAATATCTGTTCATGCTAAAACTAAAAATACTGAAAGAACTGTGTAACTAAATACGTACTTATCAAATCTACATTTGTTTTGACATTCCTGCCATTATTTGTAGCTCCAGAACATTTTTTATGGACTATGACATCTTGGAACAGAGATGTGCATTATGACATCTCGGAAAAGAGATGTGCACAAGGACCAAGTACAGTTAATCTATGCCAGAAGTTTCCAGCAATGCTTGGTAGTTGATGCACCCACCATCCACATTCCTGTCAAGATCATTTGGCATGGCTCACTGTTGAAGATCTGTAGTGCAATGCACCGTAAGCTACTCTTATTTCTTTAAACAAACCATGTCATTATATTATAGAGTAGAAACCAATTATATTTTAGTTTTTGAACCCTTGAAAGATAAAAAAAAAATGAGATGTTTATTATTAAATTAAGTTTCGACAACTGTTACCAGAACCAAAATAGTTATATCAGTACCCTGTTTTAACCTTATTGATTATTTAATATTCAGTTTGGCTGTGTTCTTCTAACTGTTAATGGCTATGAGAGCTTATTTGATACAGGTCAAGCATTACTGTTGGATATTTTCTGCGCCATATTATAGAAGTATGGCTTGAAGGGTTGAGAGATGGAACATCTTGACATGTACTGTGCTGGAACGAAGTCCAAGAGTGGCAACCATTTGGGAGAAACCTCACTAATCGTCTGGATTGTAAAGTGTATCAGAAAGCCAAAGATTTTGGCCTTGTTTTGTTTCAAATGATCCCTGATGATATTTGGCACGGTTTTATTGTTATTTACAAGAAAAATTGCTCAAGGCTTTTAAATAATAAAATTTTGAAAAATGGTCTTGTGGCCATTATGTCCATGATGTCTGCAACACTCCGATTTTCCAAATTTCATTATTTAATCGTCTTAAGCCATCTCCCTATGCAACGTTATGATCATTGTTTAAACCATGCGGAACATCATCAGGTAATTAAAGTATGATAATTTTCTTAATTTTTAAAGTAAAATTTCTTTTATATTTTATGACCTTGGAATTTTAAATGGTACAAATAGATTATAACATGATTTCCATTCAAGTCCAGACAAATGTAAGTATGTAATAATTTAGTGCATGAGGTTCTCTCACTACCCTCCCTAAGACTTCCAATATTTTCCTCTACCTAAATGAACATAGTAAAGGGGATTTATATTGGTGGCTTGGAAAATATCTGTCTCTACACTTGAAACAGGGTATGAGATTTCTATTTGGTAAGAGAAAATTGGGTTTAGGTGGTATTTAGTTGATAGAAGCTTGACTACCAATCAAGGTACTTTTTTGGGGTTCAGAAATTTTGGATTGAGAGTTCATATCAATAGTGTGGGAGCTTTATAACTACTTGGGAAGGTTCTATTTGAATTTAGATAGGTAGAGCTAGTTGATTTCGTGGTAACAAAGGGCTATTTAGTGGGATTGGGGTTCCTTCGGGTGATATTTAAGAATTGCTCTTGAAATTTAGCTATTTGGAATGCTTGTGATAGGGAGTTGGGTTTAAGTATCCTCAAAACTGATTTAATTTCTTCTTTAAGTCTTTCAATAAAGACTAATAAGAAATATGCCTCCCCTAGTCCAGGCATTACCCTCTCTACTCTCACCCTTAGGTCTTCAAACTGATCTTGGTATTCTCTCATAGAGTCCTCCTACCTAAACTTCAATAATTCCTCCATAACATCTTCTAATCCCTCCTCCCCAAACCTAATGCATAATTTTCTTTCAAACTCCAACAAAAAATGAGCCCTCTCACTTCTAACCTAGTTTTGGAACCAAGCATCTGCCCTTTTTATTAAGAATAACCTAGCTATTTCCACCATTTGTTTCCTACGCACCCCATACACTTCAAAATATTTTATACACTTCCTAATCCGAGGTCTGTGTTCTGACTTCCTATCAAAAGTCATAAGCTCAATATTTGGTATAAATCTAAAGTTACTTGGCGATTCAGAGGTTGATCCCATGTTGTGGGACTCACAATTGGTTCCTGGCAATCATCTGGGATTGGAAAGTATTCACTTGCCTCCGAATGCCATTGGGGATCACTTGCCTCTCCCCCTTCTTCTCCAGGAATCACTTTGTTTTTCTCAGGCGGACCGCTACCAAAAATAGTTCGCAGCTCCTCTAGGATGTTGTTTTTGCTATCAATCACACCTCTTCTGAATTCCTTTGGCAAGTCCTCATTGTCATTTTGAGATTTCTCCTGCATCGCCCGGAGTTGCTCTTCAATTTCGCTCATTCGGGCCGCCAAACTGATGATGTTGGATCGTATCATCACTATCACTGTCGCCGACTTTGATACCAATTGTTAGGAGGGTGATAAAAGAAGAAGAGAAAGAATAGTGAATTTAGGAGAGAATTTAGAGAATTGGAGAAGGAGAAGATATAATTTAGCTCATAAATTTTATATATGTTGACTCTATGAGCTCAATTGACATATTTTGATTATTCCAAAATTTATAGAAATTATCTTTATTCTTAAAGAAAATACACGTTGCTAGAATTCAATGAAGTAAATGATTACAAGTTGATGTTGAAGAAATTCAAATGAATGAAGGATCAAATAATCAAAGACAATAGGACTTGAAGCACTAAGAATTTGAAGCTTGTAGAGCATTAGGTAATTTTAGAATTCTTGTAAAAAGAAGTATAAGAGTGTGAATTGCCAAACATGCTAAATCATTCATACATGCACATTCATATGATACACATCAATTTCAAAAATAGTGGATCAACTTCTCAAATGGAGGCTTTGAGAGAGTGGATGTAGGCAAGAAGGCCAAACCACTACAAATTTCACGAGTTCTTATTCTCTTTCCCTCTCTATTACTTTTACTTGAATTTATACTTGATTATTTTGTGCTCATATTTAACTCATTGAATCTAGACTCTACTGAATGTATCTGGGTTATTTGTGCCTTTAAGAAAATTATGTGCTAGTATTTCACAAACAGAGTTCAGAAAATTTTGACAGTCTAAATTTAAATTTTAGAAGTTCTAACTAAGTTATGAAATTTACTGCAATAATCTTTAGAGTTCAGCAGGGACTAAGATCCATAAAATTTTGAAAAGGCCCAATTCACCCTACATTAGGGACCCACAATATCATTCTCTATACAACTTTCTATTTAATATACTAATAGAAATTCTAGAGTTTTCTGCCTAACCTCTCAAAAATCTCCTCTCATTATCTTATTCCTTGCTAGCTCATGGCTAACAACTTTTGACAACTTATTTATTTAGTTTCCGACACCTATTGTATGTGACAATACCCTTCGTTGAATAAATCAAAAGCTTTTTTATAGATATTTTTTTTGCTAATCACTGTCGCTAAATGGATTATTAATATGATACAAATAATGTTATCCTATTGTGAGGTGAATAAACAATATAATTTTATGAAAAATCACTTAAGTATGTTAATAATAGAGTAATGATACATATATATATATATATATATATATATATATATATATATATATATATATATATATATATATAGAAGAGTGGGTGGGGGTTATGTTTTTTTTTTAAGGCATCGATATGTGGTGTTGAGAAGGCTTAGTGTAGG
>CAOGCB010768931.1:0-11556 GCA_948266635.1 Cnidoscolus chayamansa
AAATGAAAAGATCCTGGTTGAGCACTCTGCAGCAATGTATGGAGGAAAATGAGGATTAGTTCAGATCGACTTACAAGAAGAGGGGGAAGGAGCAGCAGAGGTTTGGTGATACGAGGGATGGCGGCCTACGGGAGGCACAGCCGTGTGGCCATGTTGACTGATTCTGGGATAGAGAGTCTGTCCGTACATAGGTATTTGTTGATGGTAATGTGAGGCTGCCCTGTTCCTATAATCGTAATCCATGGAAATCGAAGCAAAGCAAACAGAGACACTGAGAAGAACGCGTTTGGGATGAGCAACAACTACAGTATTTATTAATGTAGTTTTCCTTCTCCAATACCAAGTCTCTGGAGGTGACTTTGATTAGATATATCATTATTTGATAAATGATTAAATATCAGTATGGGGACACAGTTTCATTATTATAATGTTAATTAAATCCATTAAATTAAAAAAAATTAATTTGATTATGAAATATATAAAAAAAATACAAAATAACCATACAAAACACTTAAATTTATACCACAATCTCGATCAGCAACAAATCCAATTACAGTGCAACAGAACTAAGTAGATGTTAAAAATACCAAGTCCCGGAGGCTGTGTGCATATACACACTCTTCTGCCCATTCTCTGGTCATACTATATCATCAGATTTGGTTCTCACTTGTATGCACAACTTGAGATTGTAGTTTATGTAAACGGGTGTTATTCAATGTTTCTTTACCGATCTTATTCAGTTTTTCAGAGTGAATTTGCTGGAAATGTCTCTCCAGAAACTAAAACTGTGGCAAACCTGACTCAGGATTCTCAATAACCTTGAAAATATCTACTTTAATAGATTCGAGAAATTGTATCTCAGGATTGCACTATATAGGCCATCAGGTTCAAAAAATCAGCAAGAATAAGATTTTTTATACAATATTCTGTGTTTTTTAGCGTTAACCTATACAATGGGTAAAGAACACATCAATAAGAAGTAGAACGGCGGAAGAAAAATCTGATTATGTGCTAATGAAAGTGCAACATTTGTTTATACATAATCCAGAACTCTATTAATAGCCAGTTTGCTTGTTGATGGATGAATCTCCACAACCTTACATCTTATTCAGATTTGCAATTTAACAACATCGTTAGTGCCTAATCTAGGGTAGAAGACCCAGGATTTGAACAAAAGTTAATGGATCGTGCTCCATTTCTCCCACAATTCAAAAAGAAAATGCAAAAGATTTGCTTATTAAATGTAATTTTCCTCTATTTGATCTCAGTGAAAATCTCAACACAAGAATACCACAGCTCTTCGACTAAGATTGGAGCAATTAATAAATTTTATTAGAAGAGGGAAAACAGCATAAACAGAAAGAAGAGAAATAGCGAGAAAGTTAAAAACTTACGGGGAGTGTAGATTTGGTTAGCGACATTTTGGAAAGGTTTTGTTTCCTTCTGGCTTCTGTTTGCTTGCATCTAGTATACGCTGGGAAAAAACGGCAAAAGGAGCAGAGAGAAGCCACAATGACTTATCAGAGCCTGGTTTCGATCCAGGGACCTGTGGGTTATGGGCCCACCACGCTTCCGCTGCGCCACTCTGATTACTGATTGTACTTCCCAAAGATATATCTCTCATCTATCTTTTCATTGCGATTTAAAAAACATTTTTTCAGTATTTTTTATAAAAATATTAATAATTTTGTATGAAATTTTAATTATTTTAATAATATTATCACCTATAAAATTAATTAAAATAAATAATAAATATGAGTGTTTATATTTAGTAGAGACAAAGTCAGTATTTTGATTATGTTATATAAATATGAGTGGTTTGTTTCGTTATTTATTTATTATTAATTTCAGTTAGTTAATTGAATGGAGTTCTATCAAATAAGATATTAAAAATTAATAGTTGAATCAAATTGAATGAATTAGATAACCAAATCGAACTATTTGGATGGATTGGCTTGGAGTTTGATAGGGTCTTCTAGGTGCTTGTGAATTTAGCGCTCAGAACTTAGCTTAGCCTAATACGATGCTCAGTGGTGGTGCCCATTCTGCGTGCATTGCTGTCACTTCACCGATGCAACCGTCGCTATTGATTAGCGATCCTCTTACTTCTCCCCATTGGTTATTCAATGAGCGCCAACCATCTCTACCTCTATTCAAGTTTAAGTAAAAAGATCTGATTATGTAATATGATGAAAACTCTGCACACAAGTTCATGGTTAGTGGATGTGGCGTCATCTAATAATCTATTCATCTCAGTAGAATTTAATAATTTTCTTGTGAGTGATGTAATAACCACCGTCCATTTCATTATTACAATTTGGACGGTCAGAGCCTGTTATAAATCATAAGTCAATTATAACGGTTTCTTCTAGGAAGTCGCAGATGCATATCAATGGCGGAAGCAGAGGAGGTCATGTACGCTATGGTCCACACATTGGCAGGGGTGAGCTATAGGCAGAAGCTATATGAATTGTTTAATATAATACTAGTAGTAGCAGCAGAAGTAGTTGGTTATGGCTTCTAATGTATCTGCTTTTCCTTTAATGAATTGTCTCACTCGCTCTTTGTCTCCACATGCATCCCTCCTGTTCGTACGCTATGATAAATCTTTTTTTTTTCCTTGAATAAAGAAATGTTCCATGGCTATCTATATGATTTTCAATGATTATCTAATGGTCTATTGCATGTGATGCTGCCCTCCCAAGCAAAAACAGCTCATATCAATCATCATTTATAATCATCTTTTATCATCGTCAAGAAAGATCCCTCCATTCTGTCACTATTCTTCTTCTTTTTTTTTTTAGTTAGGTTCTTTTTTGGTCTATCAAGAACGTATTATACCGGCAACTTCCATCTTCTTTCTCCTCCTGCTTCTCCTTCAAACTTTTCTTGTCAGCTTCTTTTCCTTTTTTATTTTTTGAAATGCACAGCTGAATGTTTGGTTTATGGGGGAGAGATGATTCAAAGATCGATGATAGCTTGTGGCTCTTCCGCGAATCTTGATGCAATCTGCATTTGGTACGCAAGTAGATTTTTGTACACAACTCTTGCGTGCTGCTTTCTTCTTATTCTTTTATTTCGCATTATGTTTGGTTTCTGAGAAAATGAAAGAAAACGATTGCTGACTCGTGCATAGGATTGGGACATCAAATTTTGGATTATTCTATAATCTCTTATTTTAGGTAGAAGAGTGCTCCGGAAGTCAACAAATAGCAAACAGTCATAAGTTTTCTAATCATGGTTAAGTTGCTAATTTGGACCAGTGGAGCCTAATAAAGTAATAAGAATCATTCTTTTTTAGAACATTGTCAAGAAATGTCGCTTCAGCTTCAAATGACAATCAACATTCAACCATACTGTAATCTTCTTTTTCTTTTACTGTTCCTAATTCTGATCCATCATTTGCCCATATTCATGTAGATGTGACCAGGATTTGCATTTGATACTCGGCCCTCTTCAATCTCAATTTTGCTTCTACTGTTGGGTTTCTCCCACACTGGCTGAGAGGGAAACGAGCATGAAAATGAACCTCCTGTTCATTTTCTCTGCAATTCTCTTTTTTGGAACAATTTCTTTACCAGCCATTGCAGAGCCGGTTGAAGATAAACAAGCTTTGCTGGATCTTCTTCGCAATATTCATCACTCGCACTCTCTCAATTGGAAAGAGAACTCTTCTGTATGCAGCAAGTGGACAGGAGTGACCTGCAACGGTGATCAGTCTCGAGTAATAGCCCTCAGGTTGCCTGGAGAAGGAATTCAAGGCCAAATCCCACCAAACACTCTCAGTCGCCTGTCGGCAATGCAGATTTTGAGCCTCAGATCGAATGGCATATCAGGTCCTTTCCCTTCAGATTTTTCCAAACTTGAAAACTTGACCGGCCTTTATCTTCAATTCAACAACTTCTCAGGCCAATTGCCTACGGATTTCTCAATTTGGAAGAACCTTTCAATTCTTGATCTCTCAAATAATGGGTTTAATGGAAGCATTCCGACTTCAATCTCAAATTTGGCACACCTTACCTTTTTGAACCTTGCTAACAACTCGCTTTCAGGTGTTATTCCTGATATAAATGTTCCTAGTTTGCAATCTCTAAATTTAGCCAACAATGATCTCACTGGAAGCGTGCCACGGTCTCTTCTAAGGTTTCCGAGTTGGGCATTTTCTGGTAACAATCTTTCATCAGAAACTGCGATTCCTCCAGCCCTTCCGCTTCAGCCACCCAGTCCTCAACCATCAAGGAAATCCAAGAAACTAAGTGAACCTGCAATATTGGGAACTGTACTAGGCGGCTGCGTTCTCGCTTTTGTAGTCATTGCTCTACTGATGGTTTGCTGCTACTCAAAGAAAGACGAGGAAGGAGGATTACCAACAAAATCAGAAAAGAAAGAGGGGTCTTTTAAGAAAAATGCTTCAGAAAGCCAAGATAAGAATAATAGGCTCGTGTTCTTTGAGGGCTGTAATCTTGCATTTGACTTGGAGGACTTGTTGAGAGCATCTGCTGAAGTGCTTGGGAAGGGAACTTTCGGGACAACTTACAAGGCTGCTCTTGAGGACGCAACCACATTAGTGGTGAAGAGATTGAAGGAAGTGCTTGTGGCTAAGAAAGAGTTTGAGCAGCAGATGGAATTGACTGGAAGTATTAGGCACCCGAATGTATCTGCACTAAGGGCATATTACTATTCGAAAGATGAGAAGCTTACAGTGAGCGATTACTATGAACAGGGAAGTGTTTCTGCAATGCTGCACGGTATGTCAAATGCCTTTTTTCTTTTAATCTTTTATTTTCCCTTTTTTTCTCTTTATAAATATCTTACTTGCATTGAACTCATTTGCAGACTTTAAATTCTAGAAATCCCTTATCTCCATTATGAGTTTGCTAATCCATATAAACTTACAGAAACTGCTAACTTGAAGAAATTGCTCAGCTGTAATTTGCAGAAATGTTAGTGATAGAAAATTCATATGAAAATTTGCAGGTAAAAGAGGGGAAGGCAGGATTTCTTTAGACTGGGAAACGAGGCTAAAAATTGCAATTGGTGCCGCAAGGGGCATTGCTCATATCCACACACAGAATGGTGGCAAACTTGTCCACGGAAACATCAAGGCCTCAAACATTTTCCTCAATTCTGAGGGATATGGCTGCATATCCGACGTTGGTTTGGCTGCAATGATGAGTCCAATGCCCCCACCAGCAATGAGGGCTGCAGGGTACCGTGCCCCTGAAGTAACAGACTCTAGGAAAGCAAGTCATGCATCTGATGTCTACAGCTTTGGGGTCTTGCTGCTTGAGCTTCTGACTGGAAAATCACCTATACATTCCACAGGTGGTGATGATGCTGTTCACTTGGTGAGGTGGGTGCATTCGGTGGTAAGGGAGGAATGGACTGCCGAAGTGTTTGACGTTGAACTTTTAAGATATCCTAATATTGAGGAGGAAATGGTAGAGATGCTACAAATAGGAATGAATTGTGTGGTGAGGATGCCAGAGCAGAGACCCAAAATGCCCGATACAGTGAAAATGGTGGAGGACATTCGAAGAGGGACTGCCGAAAATCCACCATCCACTGAAACTAATTTACAAACAGCAGTTTCAACCCCGACACCAAGTGCTGCAGATTTAGCTTCCACTTCTGCTCCACCTCCACAGTGAGATTCTATTGATTTGTCGTGCTATTAGCTGTCTTGATATAATCTTTTTTTTTTTCGATAATTTCAATTTATTTTAAATTGGGCAATTGGTTATATTTCCGAGATTCAGACTAGTTTAGCTACCATAATACCTAACCCAATCAAGTCAAAAGGGAAATTGGGTACTTGGCTATTGTATCAATTAATGAGGAATTGATGGCTATGCATGTGGAGTTTATTGGTTTTGCTACCTAATGCAACCAAATCATAATCAATATATTTATCTGTCCGTTTGTGTGTTGTGTGCACTTGCATGTGAATAATAGACAGGCTTCCAGTACCATGACTCCCTGCCAAAATCTACCCAATCAATGAACGTAAACGTAAAAGCAGCCCCTTTCCATTTGATTTAGGACCTCACAGCTAACATGTTCCTGGACTGCCTAAATATTAAAGATGCTTGCTCATGAACTGAACCAAGAAATGACCACTAAAAAGTTTACAGCTGCAACAGCATTCTGCTGTGCAACCTTGTGACTTAGGCGACTCTCGGATGATCCAGAAGTTTCGGACTATACACAAGCAACTTTCTTCATCGTGTGTAATTTTAATTGTAAATGTGACCTAACGATTCGCTTGTACGTATCTTCAAAAGCCAGAGAAAAAGAACGGCACCTGCATTAGTATCAGTATGATTATGAACTCTTCCATTATGATTATAGTTTGTGTTTCCCTGGACAACATCTCACCGACGATGCCTTCCCTTCTCCACCCTATTTCCCTTGAAAAACATATTAAAAGACGAACAATTGGTTGTTTAAGTGTCAACCCGAAGCAATTTGTAGTTTAGTAAACTGAAATTCCAAAGAATCAGCACAGGAATCAACTTCATATTACTTTCAAACATATAAATATTCTTATTTCATACATTCAGATGGAATCTGTTTCGTATTGAAAAAAATTGTTGTACTTTTAACTATAAGAATCACGAAAAAGAAAGACACCAATAAAGGAACAGAAAAGCTAACTTTTCGATGGGAATGGCTTTCATGCTATCTCACAATGCAATGAATCTTAATAACCTTGCGCCTTTACAATTAACAATGCTGCTTCCACAAATAGTCTACAAACATACGAAGGCATGTATAAGCTTCAATCACTTCCTCACGATTCTAGTTTTAACACCACCTGAAATCAGAGAGAAGATGATGAAAATCGGCTTTAGGAGTAGAAACAACCTACGTAACCCAGAAATAAGAAAGGATAAATGAATACAAGTTATAGCTGTGGCCCACTTATGATGGCCAGAGCTATAATTCTCTCATTTTGGGAAAAAAGGGAGAAATTTTCAGAGCATAGCATCACTAACCTTCAACTTCCTCAAATTGCACTTCCTTCACCAGTTCAGCAGTTGCATTATACTCGAAACTGCAAAGACAAGCGACATTGTCAATTCACAAAGAACATCACACATAAGAAATTCTGACAGCAACTCTGACAGCAATGATGTCTATAAGCAATAACATTCACAGATATCTTATAATTTTGCTTGTGCTTTTAAGGGCAAAGAATTACCATCCCCAACACCAAAATTTTTCGCTTCCACTTATCTAAGAAGACCTCTCTATCCGTTAGATCATAACAAACTACCCAGGTCTGAAAATGCTCACAAATACATGTAGACTCGCTATAAAGTCAGAGGCAGAGGCCTCATATGTTGCTCATACCAAATATTCCTATGCTAGAAGGCAAGAATATCAAGAAATACGAACAAAAATTATGATCGTAACGTTCTCAGGAGAATCAATACTACTAAGTCCAAGCCTGCCCTACCATAAAGGATAATATTGAGTAGTCTCCTACTGAAAATCTTAACAAGTACACACATTTAATAATAACACATTCTTTTACCTATTGGAGAAAACCACCTCAAGTTTGTAGTCAGATGCACTCCTTGTAGCTTCAACTAACGAAGTGACAATTTCAGTCTTTCGCGTACTAGCCATAAGTATATCATACTCTGTTGGAATGACGATTGCAAAGAAATTATCACTTAATTCACTCAAAAATATCTTTTCCAGAGCTGCCAATGCTACACGCCGTTTAAGTGAACCAGTTTCTGGGTCAACAATATAAATGGCAAAGTCTGTTATTAATAATATACGTCGTTTCATCTTCCCTGAACCTGTGAATTTCAACACTTTATCAGCAAACAAAACTTGGTTGTCACCTGCAAAAAAAATGAAGCACTGTGAAATCATCAGATTGTCCCTGAAACCAGTAATCTGCATGCACTATGTGAGAAAAACTTATGGGCAAATGCTCATGCATCTATGCAGGCCCTGACTTGGTGCACCAAGATAATTAACTAATAACAACCATTTTCAGACAAAAATCTTAATGTTTCAACTTCTTGATTGTAGACACTTTCACGTTCTAACTTTGATGTACAATTTATTAAAACACACGGAATTTACACATCCTACGGGAAATGTATGAAGTAAAAGCAATGCAGCTATCCTATTTCCAGGAATACATATATTCGTATGGAATTTGATAGAAATGCAATTAGTTCTAGCCTATAATTTTGAAATAGAATGAATTCTGACAAGCAGCTGAATCTTAATAGAACCTACACAAACCACCACAAAAGAACTAAAACAGAAACCAAAAATAAGAACCCACAAATCAATTATCAATTGAAAATAGAAAAGGTGCATCAAATCACACAATTCAATCTAACCTTGTTTTTGCAAAATCTTCATCAGATATGCATACGAAGGAACGTCGAGGTAGTCTCCTTTTACATCTCTGTGGAGCGAAGCTTTTCTTCGAACCTTGATGCCCATGAAGGGCTCTTGATCTTCAGTCACATTGCTAATCGGTGGTTTCAATTGCAGTCTACTCTCATCTACCTCATCGTACTTAGGCAACTGAGAATCGTCGATTTGTACTCGCCGGCTAGACTTGTACTTGTTCATTATTGGACAATAGGGCGAGTCCCTGAATCCGTGAAGGCAGAGCGAGTCGAAATTTTTGGGAAAGTGAGGTGGAGGCTAACTTGCATCGTGGCGTTCGTTTAGTTGCAGCATGTGCTGGTTCTGGATTCTCGCACCAGCCACCTCATATTATTAAAATAATTATATATTATTTAATTATTTAATATAAAAAATAGAATATGCTGTAAAATAATATATGTAAATAGAAAGTAATATATCACACATTAATCTTAAATTTTAAAATTAAGACCATATCACTCGACCAGTCTATTTCGCTTCAAGATCCTAATAAAACGACAGCGTAGTATGCATGGACGATTACAATTCTTTTTCGATTTCCACCACCAAACGCAACAACCGAAAATAAATAAATAAATAAAAAGTATAGATTCGATGGCCGCTTTCGAGGAAAAAATGGGGTTCTACGTACAGAAAAAGCCAAGTTGGGGACACCACCAATTACAGAAGAGAATAACCAATCAAATCAGAGGGTCGAAATCATCGAACCAAAAAGCGGTAACAGGCATTTATAAAAAGTCATTACCTCACCCAATTTCAAATTCCTCCCCTATTTTCCTTTTTTTTTTCTAATATTTTATTTATTTTGGTAATTGTTCTCTCCGTGTCCTGTCAAATCATAATAATCCCACCACCCACCCGGAACCAGCTACCGCAATCCACAAGGGAGGATCAGTAATCTCTTCGTCTCAGGTATTTTCGCTTCGATTTTTTTTTTTTTCTCTTTGTATGTATTTATAGCCCTTTATGCCTCTTGAATTTTTGCTCTTGCTCTTTGATCTCAGCGGATCTAAGCGTTGAATAGCAGGTTTTGAGATGGCTTCCAAACGGATCTTGAAGGAACTCAAGGATTTACAGAGGGATCCTCCTACATCATGCAGCGCTGGTATTGCATTTTTTTTCCCCTTCTTTTTGTTCTAATTGATCTCTCTCTCTCTGTCTCAACCTGATACGATTTTCGAGGTCTATGCTTGGATCTTTGTATTTTTCTTCTTTTTTTTTATAATATTTTTTTAGTTGTTTTGATTGAATTTCGACTGTGCATGTGTTGCTTCTTTTAACGGCAATTAGAACTAAATGGTGTCGTCTATTACCTAGTTTGTCTCAACTGAATTTCATTTTCAAATACACGTAACACACGTTCTTCTTTATTTTTTAATCTAATCCTTGACAAAATGTAAGGCCTTGAACAAGTGAAATTCAAATTTTTGTTGTGTATAAGATCTTGAATTTATGCGCATCTAAATTCATTTTCAAACATAATACGTTGTTCTTTATTTTTCAATATAATCCTTAAGAAAATTTTGAATTTCACATGTTTAGTGCCTGAATCCTTCTTGTGCATAAGATCTTCAAATTTTGATGCTGTTCTACTGGTTTGTTTGCCTTATTTCTGGAAATGCCTCAGGTCCTGTAGCTGAAGACATGTTCCACTGGCAAGCAACAATAATGGGTCCTCCAGATAGTCCGTATTCTGGTGGTGTTTTCCTAGTTACTATTCATTTCCCGCCGGATTATCCATTTAAGCCTCCAAAGGTATCTTCTTTGCACTCTAATTTCAACATAACTTTCTCTCTTGTTTTAAATAGTTGGAAGTTTCTTCATTCACTTGTAACCTCATCTGTGACAGTACTACCATTTTTTCTTAAGAATAATTTTTTGCCATGTTTTGAAGGCTTTCATAGACTCAAGGGGTTATAATGTCAGGTTCTGGTGGTGTCCTATTTAAAAGATGAAGATAATAATGGAAAACACCAGAAGCTGAATGCTGTGTTGTTGAAACTGTTGAATATAATAAAATAATTTGCTGTGCAACTCAGTTTCTCTCAGCTTAAGACTCATTTTGAGTTACTCTTTATGTCATTGTAATGTGAGAAAGTTGGTCAGTAGGAATTGGGGCTTTTGTCTGCTGAGATAGTTAGCAGTTTTGGCACTCCCACGTCGATGTCTTTCTTTAAATGGTTTTCTGCTATTCTGCATTTTGCAGCATTTTTCTTTTTCTTTTTTCTTTTCTTTTTTTTTTTGCAGTTATTTATTGTGTGTACAGATGTGTTTGTTAATTTAATATGGCCGTATCTAACAGGTAGCTTTCAGAACAAAGGTATTCCACCCAAATATAAATAGCAATGGAAGCATTTGTCTGGACATCTTGAAGGAGCAATGGAGCCCTGCACTAACCATATCCAAGGTTCATATCCTATAACTATGAAAGCTTTTATCTGGAACTCAGAAGAAGAAAGCGATCTTTCACTTATAGAAGATGGAACTAGTGATTTGTTTGGCCTATTATTCACGATGACAATTTTCATTGAAACCTTATCAACGAAAGATACCCACCCTCCCTCCCAAAGGAAAGAATAACAGCTACTTTAGAAACGATATTTTGCATATTTTAGCCGTCACAATAACTAGTTTTGTATTTTTCAGCATTCTAAATACAGTTAATTTCCACTTTCATATACATGGAGCATGTTTTTCACCTGGTTGAAATTTAAATTGCCAGATTTCAATTTGTAATATAATATGTTTGCATTTTGCAGGTGCTGCTTTCAATCTGTTCTTTGTTGACGGATCCTAATCCTGATGATCCTTTGGTGCCAGAGATAGCTCATATGTACAAGACGGACAGAAATAAGTACGAGACAACCGCAAGAAGCTGGACCCAGAAGTATGCGATGGGCTAAATGATTGCTGGTGCGTGCTAGGAGAAGGCCTTTTTCTATTCATTTTAATTTTTGTCTCTGTTGTGTATCAATGTTGGGCTTGTCTCCAATCAAAATGGGCTAAAGAGGTCCATAAAACCACCCAAGTTAAAAAAGAGAAACATGTATGTTGCTTTCGCTTAATGTATGGATAATGCGACGGTGGAACTGTTCAAATATATCCATTCAATGTCAGGTAATGTATGGG
>CAOGCB010769183.1:0-17652 GCA_948266635.1 Cnidoscolus chayamansa
AGATTATGAGATATGGCCATTGGATGACAGGTGGATGGTGGGTGCATAGCATGAATGCATTCACATCATATATTAAAACATCATATTTACCATTGTTTTATATTATTCATTGAGAATGTTAAAAGAAGGTGATTGTAATGATGGTATTTCATGATATTTGATATGAAACCATTGTTTGTCGATGCGCATGATTTATATTGCTGCTATGCATGCTATTTGTGTTTTGTGCGTAACTTACTGAGTAATTGTACCCAGTGTTTATCTCTGATGAACGCAGGTAAGAGTAGTAAACGGAAGCAGAGCAATTAGTAAACTTATTGAGTTTTTCAGAGGTAGTTAAGTTGTGCTTAGACATATATTCCAAAGCTGTTGTATTTTGTATATTTTCTATTTTGTAACTATTACAGTAGAGCAGAAGCAGTAAATGTATAAATGATATATACAGGTTATGTGTAATCAAAATGACATCTCTGAAAAATATGTAATATTTATCTAAATATAAATGAGCAAATATTTTTTGAAATCTCTATAAATCTTTTTTCAGGAATATGTTTGTCTTATGACTTTTATCAGGACTTGATAGTGTGAAATATGGCAGGTTTATTTATTTTATTTTTTTTGTGAAATGAAGTTAAGAATTTTTTTATAGAGCAACGATCCAATATAATCCCTTACAAGTTGATTAGTGATTTGTGAAATCATAGTGGGAAGTCATTAATCATTCTGTAGGAGGCATGTCCAGGTGAGGGTGTGACAATCCAAATGTCACTAAAACCTTAACAAGTCATACATATTTTTCCTAGATCACATAAATCATAATACATTTAATATTCATAAAAGGCATATAATAACATAAAGAGATACTTAAATTTCTACATCTGAAGGCATCATCATACAACCTGCTAAAACATAATTGTCACCACTCAGATTTTGGACTGTCACTGACGTTAGAATTTCGACCACCCGAAGATGATCAGAACCCTAAAAAGCCTAACATAACTTGTATATTACATTTTCATTTTATTTCATGTTCATTCCATAACATTGATCTCATTCATTATAACGTATTAAGACACACAATCTCATGAGAAATAATTAAATTCCTAATCACATATATCATACATAACCTACAACATCATATCATAGGTGTGACTACATATCCTGCAACATCTCTATGGACTTCGTTGTGGGGTTACGAATTAGCTCCAATAGGTGTGACTACATCTAGGTGATAGTTGACAGACTTACGAAGTCCGCGCATTTCCTACCGGTAAGAACTAGATACTCTATAGATAAATTGGCATAGATCTACCTAGACAAGATCATTAGATTGCATGGTACGCCGGTATCTATAATGTCTAACAAGGGACCCCAATTCACCTCACAGTTCTGGAGAAGTCTGTAGAATGCTATAGGAACCTAACTAGACTTTAGCATAGCCTTCAATCCATAGATAGATGGACAATCTGAGAGAACTATTCAGACAATTGAAGATGTGTTGTGAATTGTGTGCATGATTTCGGAGGCTCTTAGAAGCAACATCTACCCTTGGTGGAGTTTAAATACAACAACAATTACCATTCGAGCATCAGAATGACTCTATATGAGGCACTGTATGGGAGGAAGTGCATATCTCTAATATGTTAGGAGGAAGTCAGAGAATGGGCATTGGCTGGACCCGAAATTGTGGAAATCACCAATAGAGTGATTCACATAATTCGAGAAAGAATGAAAACCATCGTCAATAGGTAAAAGAGCTATGTTGATGTCAAAATGAGGCAACTAGTATTTCAGGAGGGGGACATGGTTTTATTGAAGGTGTCTCCTATGAAAGGGGTGGTTCGCTTTGGCAAGAAGGGTAAGGTGGCTCCTAGGTACACCGGACCATATGAGATAGTACAGAAGCTCAGTGATGTCACCTACAGGCTCAATTTACCTACTTCTATGGGAAGGATCCATCTTGTGTTCCACATATCAATGTTGAGAAAGCATATGTCAGATATGAATAAGATTCTTAGAGAACCAGATTTTTCAGAAAATCTCACCTATGAATAGTAGACAGTAAGGATTCTTGATACACAGGTTAGAAGATTGAGGAACAAAGAGATACCTACGGTTAAAGTACTGTGGAACCACCACAATATTGAAGTATGTACTTAGAAAACCAAGGAATCCATGGTTCATCAGTACCCCACCTGTTTAGTAATTGATGAGCAGATTAGGAAAATACTTCCCCTACGTACAATGTAAAAATATGTTATTTTACATATATGTTCTTATGTTATGTTATATGTTATATGATGTATATGCATACTATATATGCTATTTGTACGATGAGGTTGATGTGGTGAACATTTAGGGACGAATGTTCCTAAAGAGGGGAAGTATGTAACACCCGATACTGTCTCGATATCAGATTCTAAATTCTCAAATGGAATATTCATAGAATATTCAGAAATCGAGCCGGAATATTGAATAGGGATTAAAATCTAAATTTAAAAATATTAAATAATTAAAATGCAAAGTAAATAAAGTTTAAGGACTAATTTGCAAGGAATGAAGAATCTAAGGATTTACTAGGAGACTTTGTAAAAAGGGGGCACAAAAATGGAGGAAGGGAACCAAACCTAACGTTTGCACTCCCAAGCCTCCCACCACTCTCACTATAAAAGTGAGAGCGTCACGGGTGAAGAAGGGTATGAAACCTTAAAAGTCCCTCATCTTTTTTTATCTTACTTTTTTCCTCTCAAAGACTCACCGCCGACCATTTTGAGAATCCAAGAGCTAGAGAGAGTTCAGGTAGGAAGGATTTGTGAAAGAGGAAAGAAAGAAGAAAAAAGAATTAAGAGGAAGCTTATGGGAGGGTGATGGATCAAAGGGGTGAGCCATCCCCATAAGCCCACCGTCGAATCTTCAAGGATTCCAAATCCTATCTACTGATTTGTCTTCAAAAAGGTAAGTAACACGATCCTAAAGTTGTTTTCGGGACAATGGGGAACAACCTAAGCTATAAACATGAGAAATGATGAAATGTCCTTAAAAAATTTGGGTTTTTAGGTTTAAACTCGATTTTCTTAAATATGTATTCAATTGGGGTTAAAATGATGCATTTGTGAAATTATGATGGGAAAACACCATAAATGTTGCTACACTATGATTTGGCAATCATTTGTGGGTGTATTGCGTGAAAATAGTTCAGTTGCAAGTTTGGGTGAATAGTGCTGTGAACAATGATTGTGAATGTATAAGTTTATGTTTGGGTTATGTTTTGATTGTTTTGATGTTCTGGATAATTTGAAATAGGTTTTATAATGTGCTTTTTTATGTTGAGAATGAAGTTGACTAGGTTCTGGGAACTGTGGATGGTAAGGAGCTGGGTTTTCAACCTTTTTGAAAATAATCCAGCTTTCGGTAGTCAGAATAGTAGTTAGGTCATTCAAACTGAGTCACAAGGCCAAGTGATAAGGATAAGTGATAAGGATGAGTGATGAAGATGAGTGATCAAGATGAGTCATAAAGGATAAGTGATAAGGATGAGTCATATAGGATGAGTGATAAGGATGAGTGATGAGTGATAAGGATGACTCATAAAGGATGAATGATAAGATTGAATGATAAGGCCGAGTGACAAAGTTGAGTGATGAGGCCGAGTGACAAGGATGAGTGATAAGGTCGAGCGATAAGGCTGAGTGATAAGGTCGAGTGATAAGGCCGAGTGATAAGGCCAAATCATTAGAAGTGAATGACCGAGTCATTAGGCTGAATCATTAGAAATGAATGGCTTAGTCATTAGGTTGAATCATTAGAAATGAATGGCCGATTCATCAAGCTAAATCGTTAGAAGTGAATGGCCGAGTCATTAGACCAAATCATTAGAAGTGAGTGGCCGAGTCATCAAGCCGAATCATTAGAAATAAATGGCCAGTTAGGCTAAATCATTAGAAATGAATGGCCGAGTCAACATGCCGAATCATTAGAAGTGAATGGCTGAGTTATCAGGCCGAATCATTACATGTGAATGGCCAAGTCATTAGGCCCAGTCATTAGAAGTGGGTGACTGAGTCATTAAAAGCGGTTGGCTGAGTCATTAGAAGTAAATGAACGAACCAAATCATGTAGTTGAACCATTTGGGATAGCTAAGAGTGGGTTGCCGAATTACTGAACCGAGAGGCTTGCTTAATGCCACTGATTTCAAATAAACTATTAATTAATAGTAAATGTTATATGTAAATTATGGGGGAGGTATTTATAGAGTATTTAAATAGCCAGTCTCTCACTCTAGTCCTCCATACAGAACAAGACTAAGGAAATCAGGGATAACACGGTTGGTGAGGCATTCTTCTTCACATGCATCCCAGGTGAGTGGATATAACTCTTATAATACCAAAAATTTAATGAATGTTTTTAGCATGCCCATGCATCATAATGCCTAAGTTGTTGCATTAGATGCACGATATATGTTGCATTGCATTATTCATGATCTATGGACGGTAATGTTGGATGATTCAGAAATGCTTGATGTTAATGTTATGTCCCATGGAGGGGTCCCTCGAACATATCCTTTGGTATGTTCCTCAGAAGTAACATGTTAAGACCTTAGGATTTTCATTGGGATCAATATGCTATGATGTATATGGTAAGTCCATAACTGGCCGAAAGGAGTTGTTATGGAGCATATGAATACCTACGGGCCTATAAGGTATTTCAGTAGTTCTAAGAAGATGGTTGGCCAATTAAAACTACTCAGGGATTTCTGATGATAATATTATCTTATGTTAATTGTTTGAAGGTGATGCATACACAAGCACGAAAATAATATTTTATGTATATTTCCTATATCTACTCACTAGGCTATTCAAATAGCTTACCCTTTTTATATCCATTGCGCATTCCCTATCCCCATACTGAATCATTACAAGTGAGTGGTTGAGTTATTAGAAATGGGTGGCCGAGTCATTAAAAGTGGTTAGCTGAGTCATTAGAAGTAAATGATCGAACCGAATCATGTAGTTGATCCATTTGGGATAGCTGAGAGTGGGTTGTCGAATGGTTGAGCCGAGAGGCTTGGTTAATGCTAATGATTTTAAATAAATTATTAATTAAGAGTAAATGTTATATGTAAATTATGGGGGAGGTATTTATAAAGTATTTAAATAGCTAGTCTCTCATCCTTATCTGCCATACAGGACCAGACCAAGGAAATCAGGGACAACACAGTTAAGGCGAGGCATTTGTCTTTACATGCATCCCAATTGAGTGGATATAACTCTTTTATGATACAGAAAATTTAATGAATGTTTTTAGCATGCCCATGCATCATAATGCCTAGGTGCTGCATTAGATGCATGATATATGTTTCGTTGCATTATTCATGATCTATGGACGGTATTGTTGGACGATTTAGAAATCCCCCATGTTAATGTTATGTCCCATAGAGAGGTCCCTCAGAAATATCCTTTGGTATGTCCCTCGGAATTAACATGTTAAGACCTTAGAATTTTCCTTGAGATCAATATGCTATGATGTATATGGTAAGTCCATAACTAGCCAAAAAGAGCTATTGTGGCGCATATGAATACCTGCGGGAAGTAGCTAGCCTATAAGGTATTTCAGTAGTCCTAAGAAGATGGCTTGCCAATTAAAACTACTCAGGGATTTCTGATGACAATATTATTTTATGTGAATTATTTGAATGTGATACATATATAAGCACGGAAATAATATTTTATGTATGTTTTCTATATCTACTCAATAGGCTATTCAAATAACTTAACATTTTTATATCCTTTTGCCCATTCCCTATCTCGATACCATTTTCCATGGTATGCAGGGCATACCGAAAAATATCGGATAGCTCGGACGTAATAATATGATGTAGATTATCTATATTTTTCCCTTAGGACATGTATATGTTGGATTTCGTATATCATGTAAAATAATTAAATGCAGAGGATAATACAGGAAACCCTCCAAGGATCCATGCGATCCAAGTTAATTTGATGAAAGTGATATGTAGTTACCTCTTGTAGCGCAGAAACCTTTGGAAATTATACTACAGTTGCTGCTCAGTGAACGACCACCCTCTGTTGGTATTCACACACGAACAACTGTCACTGAACGTCGTAGAGTGCTAGCTCCTTTTGGTATTTAGGATTTTAACTCTGTGGTCGGTGTTTTTCTCAAAAATGGTCGTTCACTCTCTACTAGTGAATAATGCAGGTAAGGACCCTTTTTATAACAGATCACTTAACCCTAACCTAATCAAATTTGATTAGGGTTAAGTATCTGACATAAGTATTCTAATCAGATACTAAAATTAAAAGGGCTAAATTAAACCTAGTATGTTCAGTACATTCTAGTGTGCGACCCAATAGGTTTATATTATGTTGGCAGTGGACCAATCCCATTGCAAGCCCATAAGTCATAAGCAGCCTCTAGCAAGAAATTATTACTATCCAAATAATATAAAATCAGTAGTCTGATATCAGCCTAATTAATAGAACATGATGCGATATTTAGTTTGAAAATAAGTCATGGTCACTGTCACACTTATATTGTCCAAACATGAAGTTTCTCGATTATAAAGTTGACTGATAAATCAAATGACATTTATCACTATATCAATTCATTTAAGCACGGCTATGCATTTCTCAGTCCAACTTATCAAGGGGCCCATAAGATATCTCTCTCATAAGAGAGGGACAAATTCTATCTTGATTATTCACTTTCCTCCACACGATTCTCATCATATTCAATCACAACCTTTATGATTATTTGATTAAAGATAACATTTGATTATGAAAAAACATGATGTCTCTCATATAGGAAACTGTGATAATCTTAAGTTTGAGGACTTCAATGACATAACTATTATGAGATTACTTATGACAATTAATCCATGTAGTGATCTCATAGCAGGTCTATCTAGTACCTTGATCTCTAACAAGTACTTACAAGATCATCTCATAATCATCAATCAAACTTATATTAGTCTTAATTCATTATTAATTTCCATAAATATGAATAACTAGGGATATCAAATTATTATAATAAAAACATGCAAACAATATAATAATTTAGAAAAACTTCCATAAATGAAATTATGACAATACAATTAAGGTTCAATCACAAGACCTAGGGCATTACTACCAACAATTACTTCCTTGCTATCAAAAATGCGTAACAATCGAGCAACAACATCTTCAAAACTCAGAATGGCTGGACTTGACAAAATATGATCTTTGACAGTGGACAGCTCAGGTTATAACCCAGTCGATGCAAAAATCATAAACAATTTGTCTCTTTGTTTTAGCATTTCATCAACCTTGTCAGTAATGGGCATAAGTGAATCAAATTCATCTTTTAAAGTTTCAACCATTCCCAAATAATTTACCATATATAGTGAATCTTGATGCAGATGAGCTAAATCATATACAACCTTATAAATACGTTGAATGTTATTAGTACAGAGAGATTTAGCTATGGTCCAAACTTTGTAACAGGCCTTACAAGTCCATAAAAGTGGAAGCAATTTCTGATCTAAAGAATGCCACAATAAACTACATAGTTGTGCATCAAGTTTTATCCAAACAGCTTTATCTTTTTTATTTTCAACATTTTCTGATATTAAATGATCCAAATATCCTTGACCCATAAACCATAATTCAACAGAATCTGCCCAAGACATGTAGTTACTACTTCCCAATAATTTTATAGATGTAATGCTTATGGGATTAGGACCTGGATTTGCCATTAAGATCAAAGTTGTTTGGAAACTGACCAGAAACGGTGTTGCGACGTCGGAGAGAACTGTCGGAGAGAAGATTAGTGGAACACATGCTTAATATGATGGTGGCACACCTTCTTTTATTGGCAGTGTCGATTAATATGTTGATTGGAAGGGGCTGAGTTTGAAATAGTAGGAAAAAATAAAAACAGAAGAGAATAGCCTCTTCAGAACCAGGCTCTGATACCATATAAAGAGAGAAAGAAGGAGAAGAAAATATGTGTTTTTTTATACTTTTTATTCCCTTCAAGTAAGTAGGGTATATATACAGTTATTTTATACACAATTAAGGTAATTATAATCCCTCCTTCCTTAATTACCTAACTATAATCCCTCCTTAATTACCTATATCTAATCCCATAATTACCTATATCTAATCCCATAATTCTAGCATATACAATCTCCTAAAGAAGGAAAGACAGCTAGCATTCTAACAAATCGTATCATTGGTTAATTTCTATAGTAAAATTAAAATAAATAACAGATATATTTAACTAAACATACAACATATCAATACTCAGATTTAATATAACTATTTATGGAGACAGGCAAAGTGCAATATTTTAACATATTACTTGGCAATGCATCATGATTTTAGATAAATGGGTAGAAGCTCCTTTCTGTAAAAATTTAATAGAAAAAGAAGTGCACAAATAACGCTGATGGTCCAAATACAAAATTAAAAAAAATAAGCTTTGAGATTGATTTTATATTAAACATGTAGCCTTGTCATATAATGGGATATAAATACAAATCAAATAAAAAATTAATGCTCACAAGATACTACAGCTTGAAAAGAAGAAAGCACCCATAGATAGATATTATGTTTAAAGAAAAAGAAATGAAAGATAAAACTAAAACAGTATTCAGCTGCTGAAGCCAAGTCCCGCCTAGGTATGCTATTGCCAACTCCTGTCTCTCTCCCCCCCACCCCACCCCCACCACCCGCCACCTTTTTGTTCTTCTTTCTCCTTTTCCTTTACCTAAGTAAAGGTAGTTTTGGCCATTACATGTCATCATACATATAAAATATGAATTCTCTATTGGCTCAATAGTGTGAACGAAAACACTGAATCCCATAGGAAAAAAAAAAAACAGATACGTATTGGACCCACCGGCCCATATTTAAAACTGAGATGGGACAGGGCCCTTAATATGTAGTCAAATTATAGGACCAAAACATAAGCTTATAAACTCAAAAGTTTACTCTCCAACATTCACCGATGTAAAAGATAGATAATAAACCTCCAGAAATCTTACTTCATCAAATGACAGCATTTTGTGTGCCTCCTTGTCTCTAGCCTGGTTCAAACAGTGTACATCAATTTCATCTTGGAAAGTTAGATTGCAATTAGCAAAAGAAAAAGTATGAAGTTTCCAGTAACAAGATCATGAGAAAGCTTACCAACTTAAGTTGCAAGTCATTTATGTTTTTGGTAAGCTTCAAAACATGAAGTTTCAAGGACTGTATCAAGGGAAGAGAAGAAAGTAACAAAATCAGGCATGTATCAAATTGTGAACAATCAAATATGTGGAGAAAAAATGCAAATATTACATTAGTCCAATATAAAAAGACAGTAAAATGTCGTGCTAGTGGAAGAATAGGTCAAATAAACAATTGAAGATATTGCCAAGGGATAAGTTTAATGTTGTTATATAGCTCGCAAGCCAGGGGAACTGATTTCTAGATATGAAAAAAATTTTAACTATAAGCCTTCAATATAAAAGAAGAAAGGAAAAGGGAAAAAAAAAAAAAAAGATGACCATACTTATCAATGATAGGTTGAAACCTGTAAGCTGTGCTAGAAATGCATGTGTTCACCCATAGATATGAACTGCTGTTGAATAAGCCAATTTACCTTATGACGCTGTGCTTCTAATGAGCGTTTCATTGCTTCTCTCTTATTAAGGAGAGTTGAAGGCCTCAAACATGGAGGTCGCCGGTAATTCTTTCCACGATAGACAATGATAGCATAACCTTTGCTGACTAGTTCAACTGCTACCAATATTCCACCACTTTCAGCTTCTAAGATCTTTGCCACTTTGTGAACAGCTTCAAAACCTTTTTCTTTACATATTATCTTCACAAGTTCCCTATACTTCCAATGAAGATGCATGTTTTCAACTGTTCCATCAAAAACTCCCCGTCTACCTGACATGGAAAGAGAATGTTCATCACGGTCTCATTGGGATGCCTACATTTTGCTGGTTCAAATGAATTCTACTCCTGATAAAAGAAACAAAAACTAATAGAGCAGTTTATTTGGGATTAAAATATTTGCACCATGTGGAATAACTCACCCAATAATAAGAAAGCCTTCATTTTCAAGCCAACCTTCCTTAGCATATATCTTTCTTCTTCAGTTATACCCTCTTTGTCTATTTCTGGTTGCTGAGGCCTCTCTAAATTCTCCAGCTCCACTAGAAGTTTCTCTGCTTTAGCTTTCTTTTCTAGTGCCTGCCACAACATGCCATGAGGACTATCTCAAGAGTTTAAAAAAAGTCACTTAAGTATCTTCACAAAATCATACCATAGACAATCTGATGCTAGTCCTTTTGATAGCTTCCTCACTGGACCTTTGCTTCCTCTCTTTAGAGAGACGTGAATTCCAGGTCCTTGCACCATCAAATTCATCTCTAGAGCTAGAATTTACAGTCCCATCTTTAATGTTCTCAACCTCCATATTTTCACCTGCTATGTTATGATATCTCCTCTGTCTATCCACATGAATTCCGTGTTTTCTTCGCTCTTTTATTGCATAAGAAACTGCAGATGGTAGGAAATCCTTTCCCCTATACAATACAATAAATTCTCTATCCCGTGAAAGCAGAATTCCTCCAGTGAGCCACTGTAAAAAGCATTTAAAGTTTAATGGATGCCAATAATTTACTTAATTATTCATTTTTTGCAATTCATTTTCAGGTAATGTACAGTAAAACAACAAATTCCTATATTAATTTTAATTTACTATTTTGTTATGGCTACTATACTATATGATAGGATTTCACTATGCCATTTTAGAAATACACCAAGTCTGGTATGCTAATGGTCCTTATGACCAATAGATAATTGTTTTTTGGAAGCAATCAACAAGAATTTGTAACTCTAAACTACCAAAAAAAAAAAAAAAAAAAAGAAACAAATAATAAAATCTGATAAAGTAGGAGAATTACAATCTTAGATCTCTTTCTTACATCAAGGTTATTGCAAGATGAGAATATGCATGAAAATTATCAATATGCTGAAAATTTTCACAAAAAGAAAAAGAAAAGAAAAAAAAAAAGAAAGAGTAAATGCATTAACATTTATCAAAAGAAGCTATAAAATGAAGAAACAAATTTGACTGCCAAAATTCTACAAACTTGTTGATGATGCCGGGAGCTTACAGGTGATGAAAATGATGGTACTATTAATGAGCAATAGCAGTAAGATACTACAATATTAAATTCGACAGTAGGTCACCATGATAGCCATGTTGCAAAATGTAAGTGCTCCAGTAAATCCAATTACATACAGAAGCAGAAGTCTAAGCACTTCAAGCAGTATAAAAGAGACTGGAAATACAATGATTCATGAGCTTGAAAGCATATCTGAATTAAGGCATGATAGATCACCATACTTTTGAGAATGACAAATGATACCAACCAAGAAAAAAGACAGAGATTCCAAACAATACTAACCTTTAGCTCTTCAGCCATCATCTCGCTATTAGTGTTCTGCACTCCTCTCTTAACTGCAATTTTAGCAATCTCACATTTTTCCCAAAGCTTGACAATTGAATAAGCCAGTCCTTGAAGTTTCCTATTTCGACCTGATATGCAAGGAAAATCAGAAGAAGTAAGTTATTGAAGATTTGTTCAGAAGATTGCCAAATGGGGAATCAGAATTCAATTTCACCTAATGCAAAATGGCAAGGTAAGGGACGTCCCAGCCTCTTTAATGTAGTCATTTCGTCATTTGTCAGTTTGGGATTAACACCATATGGAAGAAGGCGAAAGGGTTTCTGATATCCAGGTACAATAGCAGGAAGAAGATCAGCATCAACTGGGAGTGGGTCATATCCCCACCAATCAGTAAACCGTGGGCCTAGTCCATCTAGCAAACGGTCACATTCTTCTGCAAGTTGTGCCTCACCTGGCAGTTGAAATCGTACTCTGTTTGGGGAACCAACACCATGTATCAAGGATGGTCGAACTATGTTATTGGTTGGAGTTCGCCCAGAAGACTTTATGCCATCTGCAGATGAGCAGCTCTCCATTTTATCAGCCTTGTGATCTTCATGTGTACCTTGCACAGCATCTTCAGAAGTTCCATTTGTTGTACTAGTATCTGATAAGAAGTAGGGATACTTATAATTGACGCCTCTATACAATACTATTTTACTCCCAGATCTCGAAACAACCAGACCTCCAGTTTTTCTCTGCAAACAACAGAATATATAATAATGCCATTATACTAGGAGTTTCAGTAGCAAGTATGTGCCAAACCAGAGGCTCTAATGAATAATTAGTATTCCATTAATTCCCTCGCATGAGTTACAGAAAATGAGGCATATCCACTGGTTTTGAACTATTAATCATAGTCCACAATGTTGTCAGAAAAATGGAAAAGCGATGAGGATAAGAAGTTCATCGAAAAGATAGAGACCTCTAGTGGACACAAATTTGGCATTGGCATGGAGTAATTTAGTGCAAGAAAGGAACTTCTGCATATGTTTTGACCGATAACTAAAGAATAATAATACAAAATCTATAAAAATTGACGATTCTAACCTCCAACAAATCATGAGTCCTCTTCATGTTCATTCGGCACAAATCCTCACAAACAATCTTAACCACTTCTGCCCTCCTCCACCTCTCGTGAATCCCATTCACAATCCCTTCAGTAATCCCCGCTTTTCCTACCTTCAATTTCCTCTTCTCCGCAATCCCAATTCTCCTCAGCCGCCTCAGCTCCTCCGCCGGCAAATTCAGTTCCGCTAATGTCGGAGGCTTAGGCTCTCTCTTCTTCGCCTCTCTCTCTTTCTTCGCCTCCCCTCTCAGCTCATGGTACCTGACAATCGCATTTCCAGATCCAGGACTCGGCACAGGATTCTCCGGCGTGCTCCAACTGGGGTCAAGCGTATGGCCGACCCGGTACTTAGGTAACTGATCGGTAAGGGGCACAAAGATTTCTCCAACGCGTTTGGCATCAGTTTGGAGGCCTGAGTTAACAATTTTTGGTTCAGGATCATGTTCGGTGAAGCCAAGAGAGCGAAGCTTATCAGCAATGCGCTGGATAGCAGAGTGAGGGAGGATTTGGGAGTTTGAAGCAGAGCAGCGGATAAATGAAGTGAAAGGGTATCTAGGGTTTTGGAAGATTAGGGATTTGGGAATTGGGAAGAGAGGAGAAGAGGGGTTTGGTAGGGTTTTAGGAGTGGCTGAGGGGTGAAGATGATGAAGAGAAAGCAGCATATTATTTCATGTGGAGCAGATAGAAATGGACGTTAGCCATTAGCCAACTCTTATGCCTTAAAAAGCTACCCAGTGTGTCGCACGTGTGCCTCGTGCGAGTGGAGTTTTACCTTTTATCTTGACTTCTTTTGAAAGAAAGAAAAACAAAATAATGAAATAACAATAATATTTTTTTTTCCTTAAAAACATCTTACTATTTTATTCTTGTATTTTTAATTTTTTTAATTTATCTCAAATGAAAAAAAAATTATATTAGAAAAATAATAAGATTTTATTAAGGTATCACTTATATGACTAATATGAGTTTAAATATCATAAATTTTATTTGAGTTGGAATTGAAAATTTAAATTAGATTGGTTTAATTTTTAATTTAATCAGTTAGGTTTATATATATATATATATATATATATATATAAAATTTTAATTTTTTATTTAATTTTTTAAAGTAAAAAAAATTAAAATAATTAAATGATCAATTTATTAAATAAATTTTAATTTTATTAAAATTTAATTTATATTTTCAAGGTGAACTATTTCTTTTTCAAAAGTTTTAACTTATTTTCTTTTTAAAATCAAATAAAAAAAATGATTCACTAAACTGATCTATTTATTTAATAAATTTCAAATTTATTAAAATTTAATTTATATTTTCAACTCAAGTATTCTTTTTTTTTTTTTTAATTCAATTTACTTTTCTTTTTAAAATTAAATAAAAAAGAAAAATAATTAACCAAACTAATTAATTTATTGAATAAATATAGATTTTTATTGAGATTTAATTTATATTTTCAAATTTGAATTTTTTTTGTTTAAAAGTTTAATTTATTTTTCTTTTAAAATCAAATAAAAAATATATTTATTAAATAAATATTAATTTATTGAGTTTTGATTATATTTTCAAGAACTTTTTTCTCTCAAATTTTAAACATATTTCTATTTCAAAATTAAATAAAAAGCCGATCAAACAAAATAAATTAAATTAAAAATTTTTTATTTAATTTGATTCATTTTTTCACTACGATTTGATTCTATTTTTAAATTTTAAATTTTTATTTTCTAGTATTTTAGTTCAATTTGATTTAAAATCGAATTGATTGAAGGCTTATTGTTAAGTATAAATGAATCAAAATTTTAATAAATTATTAAATACTTAAGTCAATAAAATTTATTTTTATTTTTTAAATAAATTAAATTATATATATTTTTAGTTTGAATTTATAAATATTTAATTTACTAAAATTTAATATTTATTATTTTTAATTAAAAATTAATAAAATTATAAAATAAACTAGTTATTTGAGAAAATTTTAATATTTCATTTAATTAAAATTACTAAAATATAAGTTTATGCTTATTATATTCTAAGCTCAAAAAACTTTTGATGAATTAAACATAAAGTTTTTTTAAAAGGTGGTTTACACTCTTTTATTATCTAATTATTCTTAATTTAGATTTTTTATATAAATATTTAATTTAATTTAATTTAATTATACATAGAATTCACATTGGAGATACTTTCTGTATTTTTTTTTAAATTGTAATAAGTAATACTTACGAGCCTTAAATATTGATATGAATTTAGTTAGTAATAGACTTGAATGGAGGCGTAAAATCCGAGTAATGGAATGAGTCTAAGGTGTGTAATTGAGATATTACCTGGGAGCTTATTTGTTAGAGGATTCATACAGCCGATCTCAACTTGTTTGGGATTAAGGCTTTGTTGTTGGTGGTGGAAATTATATTTCTTATGATCAATGAAATAATTTTTTTCTAAAAATAGATAGTCTTTTTATTGATAGTATTAAATAATTCACTTAAAATGACTAACAATTTTTTTATATTAATGTAATATATACACACACATATTACTCTCATAGTATTTTATTTTACAAAAATAAAATTGAATAACTATACATATTAATTTTAAAAAAGATTTTTTTACTTAAATTTTAAAATAAAAATTAATCATGTAATTTTAATAAACTAGAGAATCTAATAGTAATTTAGCTTTTTCCAATGAATTTTATAATAAACTTTTTTAGGATTTGCTACTCTCAATTTTGGATTTGGTACTTGATTATTGTTGCAAGGATTATTTCTCACCTAATTCAGTAAGACAGTTCTATTTGTCAAAAAATATTTTTGCAACCAATTTTTTTTATGGGTAAATTAGTACAGAGACGCTCTAGTTACTTATTCTAATCGTTAGACAATTATAGGAGACGCTCCAATTAATTTAATCTAATAAATGCATTAATAAATAGAATGTTCCGACTCTAATTAATAAATTCAAGACATTTTATTCATTTAAGCTAGCCTATTTTATTTCATAAGAAAATTTATATATATGCTAAGTATATAAATCTCTTGATTTACCACTAATTATAGGTTTAGAAGATAATTATGGATCCACTAACCTATATGGTAGAATAACGATCCCAATTGGACATTTACAGGAATTATATTAAATAAATTAAATATAAATAAAATTAATAACGAAATAAATAAATAAATCAGATAAGAACAATTAAACATCTCATGATTAGCTTTCAATCAAAATAAAAAGTGTTTAACTAATAACGACTATTAGAAATAATAAGTAAAATTAAGAGAAAAATATTATGAAGAAACTACATTGTGTCTTTTTCCTTTAGTTGCCTATCTTATTTATAGTAAAAATCATGTAACAATCCATACATATCCTATAGATTAGGAATATGAAATTACAACTACGTTGTCTTCGATCTTCATGCTTCTTACAATGACGTTCAAATTTAAATTTGATTTTCTTTATCTTAAATTTTATGTACATAAGTCTTGTGCCTATAATTCTAACACCATGAAATCATCGTATTTTCAAATTTAATCTGTAAAAATTCAAACTTATCAGCATAACCAACATTTTAAAAACTAATTTATCAAAATTAAACCCACGTTAATCACATAAAAATAGCACAAAATCTATTTCGTAATTAATCAAATTGAAATGGCAAATGGGATTCAAACTCCTTGACTTATATTTTATTTTATTTTTTCTGCCTATATTTGATTTTTTTTTCTTCTAGTTATGTAATTCTTACTCATGTATATAATCATTGTAAGAAAATTAAAAAATAGAGATAGAAATTTACTCATAAAATTATGAAAAATAATTATCAATAGAATTTTATAGCTATTTTTTTTTTAGTTTTTGAATATATTTAATTAATTAAATTTAAATTTAGTATTAATTTTAATATATTAAAATTTATTTTTGCATAAAAGATACTTAGGATTTATGTCTTAGAAACACTTAGTAATATAATATTTTAGAAAAAGCATGTTCTATTCTTCTATCATTAAAAAAATCCTTCTCAAATTTATGAATAAAGGTGAGAAAACAAACAAGACAATAGTAAATACTGATATATATTATAATATCTTTGGTTCTATTATAGTTCAATTGATTGTCTGGATCTATTTTTTTCCACAATATATATATATATATATATATATTTAAAAAAAAGTATTTTTGGTGAAAAAATTAATAAAAATATTATATTTAAATTACAATAATTCTAGTCGATTTTTCATCCATTGAAATTTACACATAAATAATTTCATTATCAATATTTACAAATATATTATTTTCAATGTAAATCACGAAACAATCATTCAGTAGTTCATTTCTCATTTTACTGGAGAGCCGATTTTAATGTATTTATTGCAAAGAAAATTCTTTCAACTGTGGTTATAGCAATCGATAATAATTTAACTAACAAATACACAAGATAAGGGAAAAACACTTTCTTATAGTAATTATCGTCTTAGCAAGACCTCAAATTCTATACTTGAAAAAAATTATTCTTCATATGCATATAAAAAATAAAGTTCTCAAATTGATATTTAAGTTCAAGTAGATTAACCGGAGAAAAATTACATGGATAAATTTTTACAAGTTCAATAAGTTAAATGCTTAAAATGAGTCTTTGGGATCAAGACATGTCATATATAAAAATAAATTTATATTTACTTTATCGAATCGATTATTAAACTCTTGAAGTTGCATTTCAATCATAAAGTAAAATAGTTCAATATAATAGTAATGAAGATTTCTCATTTGTTTAGTTCTTCTCTTAACCTTTTTCTATTTGTGTACAAATCATATATTTTTATTTTAGTTATATTATATCGACCACAAAATTATTGTACCTCAAGTAATAAAGATTCACAACTATCATCTCTCACCATTTACAAACAACATTTTAAAACTTTAACTAGACGTATGGTATTTACAATATCTTGATCTCTTCTTTGTAAAGCTCGTGAAAAGTCATGCGTGATTCATAAATTTTTTCTCATAAGAAGAATACAAATACAAATTCAAATTGATTCATAATATTTAGCAAATCAATTGCTTAAGTCCTTTGC
>CAOGCB010770018.1:0-13230 GCA_948266635.1 Cnidoscolus chayamansa
TTTGCACGCTGTGACGTATGTTGCTTACTTCCTATGACGTTCCATTTCCCCATTCCTCGTTTGTGTGCCTTCTCCATCGTTTCCTTTTCTCAAACTGTTTGCCATTTTTATTGTTACGTGCCGTATAATTATTCCAATTTATATTGATTCAAATATAATATATTATCCATAGATTATATTTAATAATATTTTATAATTTAAAATGACATTTTTAAAAGAAAAAATATCTTTTTTTTTTAATTAAGAAAATATTTTATGTAGTTGCCACAAATGGGATAACATATGGAAGACATTTTCAATAAAAAAAAAAATTATTATAATAGTGACAAAGATAATTGCTTATAAATAAGTTTATTTTTTAAGTATTTGTATGTATTAAAGTCCTTTATATATTTATGATATTTTAAATTTAAATTTCAGATAGTATAAATAAATAAATGGTTATTTAAATATATATTATGTGCATAGAATTAATTTTATAAGTTAATTATAAATTTAATATAAAAAACTGAAATAATAGATATAAAATTAAAACATTTAAGTTAAAATATAAATGTATATTGTGTGAATTTAAACAAAATAGATTAGTCGGCAATTTAATATAAATTTAAAAAAGGGCAAAGAGGATAGTTTGGTAATTATGAAATTATGGTATTTAGCAGAATAAAAAAGGGGGTATTGATGTGAAATCACTGAAGAGAAAGAGAAGAAGTGATGCGCACGTCGTCTTAGAGGCTTGTCCCCACGCGCCCGCCGGTCTCGTCTACATACACTCTCCCTGTAGTCTCTCCTCAATAATTTCCTCCGTCTTCTCTGCTATTTTCTTCTTCGCTTCTCTCACGACATTTAGCAATTCGGGTTCTTCCATCTTTTTTCCCTCTTCCTTCTTCTGTCTCTTTCCACCTATCGTTTTCTAATTAATAATTTCTTCAGGAATACGCACAAGTCATTTACATGTTTTTCTCTTCCTCTCTATGTATTGGAAGTTCATGTTTATGGTTATTTTATAATCGTTAGAGAAACGTACGAAGCATTAGAAGAAAGTAAACATTGCGTTTTTGTGGTTTGAAGACGTTATCTTTGGTGCTCCCTAATGGGAAACTGTTTAGATTCTTCTTCAGCTAAAGTGGATACTACGCAAGGTTCACATACTCCTTCTGGTAAATATTGCTTCGATATTGACCTTTAAAACGTGCTACCTTATATGTTCTATGATCCTTTTAAGTGGGATTTGCTTGGATTTTGATGGGTTTCTTTTGTTATTTCTTCAGATGTAAGGTTTCAATGGTTGAATTGTTACTGAACCGTGAGCTAGTAGCGTTCCTTTTCTTTCTGGGGGTGGGTGGTGGGTGGTTTGGGTTTACTTGAGCAAAGCTCTAATGAGCTTGTTTACATGATACCATTCTTTTCTAATTTTGTTGGTCTTAGTTTTCACTAAATATAGATTGTTTTCTTTGTACTTCGTATCAAAGTCAAAGAGCTTCTGCTTGTGCAGTTGGGTATTATGCAATGTTTGAAATTCTTATTGAGATGGTTGGAATCACCATTATTCTTAGAATTCGAGTTTGGTTGGTAGATCTGTGAACTCTGTTATTATGTGATCAATTAGGGTTTGACTGTTATACTTAATGTCAGAACTTCATGTTATTATGTTTAGTTCTATTTTCCAATTTCTCGTGTTTTGCATTTCATTTAACACATTAGAAATCGATATCCTTAGAGAAAATTGATTATTTCAGGCGGAAAAGGGGAGAACTCTATGCTTTGTAGCACTCCCTTGTTTCTCTGCTAAAAACTTAACCTTTTTAAGTCCGATTTAAGGGATTGATAGTGGAATCTTAGTATTTTTTTTTTTCAATTTTTTTATATGTATGATACCTGAGCCTTAGTAATGGTCTTCTTCTGGAAGGCGCATAATTTGGGTTACTACTTCTGTCAATACTGAAATTCTTTATTACTTTTATCTTGCTTGAATCAGGAGCATCGAGAATTTCCAGCAAAACCAGCCGTTCTTCAGTTCCTTCTACTCTGACCATCCCCTCCTACAGTGGAAAGAGCAACTTTGAATGTCTTCCCACTCCAAGGACTGAAGGTGAAATATTGTCATCCCCAAATTTAAAGGCTTTCTCATTCAATGAACTAAAGAATGCCACCAGAAACTTCCGCCCTGACAGCCTTCTAGGTGAAGGTGGTTTTGGTTATGTTTTTAAAGGATGGATTGATGAAAGTTCAATGACTGCTGCAAGGCCTGGATCTGGAATGGTTGTTGCAGTCAAGAAGCTTAAACCTGAAGGGTTCCAAGGCCACAAGGAGTGGTTGGTATGTTCTTCCTCTTAAATTATTATATATTTGTCCAAAATTTATCTTTGCTTATTTACTGATAGCTAGCTGGTTTCAGACAGAAGTTAATTATCTTGGAAAACTTCATCATCTAAATCTGGTCAAACTGATTGGTTACTGCTTGGAGGGTGAGAACCGGCTTTTGGTGTATGAGTTTATGCCGAAAGGGAGCTTAGAGAATCATCTGTTCAGAAGTAAGTAGTCCATTGAAATTTGGCAATCATTTTTGGATCCTGTTACACACATCAATAATCGTAGGAGATCCAAAATACTTGTTTCAGTGCCAAGGAAGAGAAATTTGATATCCTTCCTATCCTCCAACTGTGAACCTTTAATAATGCTATACTTTCCTCTCCCAATTGATAAAATGTTGGTCGCATCCCTGTTTCTTTTGTTCTCAGAGAGGTCTTTGCTTTTAGTGATGATGCCACATGTGGACTATGAATCCATGACAGCGGCTTTTGTATACAAGTGTAGTATTACAAAACTTAATATTTCTTCAGCTCTTCCTACCATATTTATTCTTGTATCCACTCTTCTTGTGCTTCTGTTTCAGTTGTATAATGTGTTCTGAGGTACATGTCAGAAAAGAGGATGAATAAAAGCCTCCATTTTCACATGCAAAATTTAGGAGTTCCTAATAAAAAAAATCTAAAATCGAATAATTATTGGTATAAATGTTATTGTCATATTGATTTGCAATAAATTAATTGTTATTTTTTACATTTGTTCCAAAACTCTGAGACATGCTCTTCTTTCTAAACATGTGCTCAAGATAAAAAAAAATTTGAAATTCATGGGGTTTTAAGGTTGTGGGTGTAAGCAGGCTTGCAATGAAGTATCTGGTAGTCATGATGACTACCTGGGCATGCATTTGAGAGCACTCAGTAAACTTTGATTCATTTTGATCGCCTTTCTATACAGGAGGATCTCAGCCGCTATCATGGGCAGTGCGAATAAAAGTGGCCATAGGGGCTGCTAGAGGGCTATCTTTCCTTCATGATGCAAAATCCCAAGTCATATACCGTGATTTCAAGGCTTCTAATATTCTACTGGATGGGGTATGATGAATAAAAAGGGGAATGGAATTTCTTTACTTTCGGGTTGATGAATGATGGAAAGTTTATTTCTCACATAAAAGTGAGATTATATCTAATCATTTCTGGTGTTAATAATGCTTTGGATTTTCGTGCAGGATTTCAATGCAAAACTGTCTGATTTTGGTTTGGCCAAGGAAGGACCCACTGGCGATAGAACTCATGTGTCCACTCAAGTCATGGGTACTCATGGCTATGCAGCACCAGAATATGTTGCTACAGGTCTGTCAAGGCTGGTCCTAAATATTATCATCATTTCATTGTCCCTTTTGAAACTAACGGAAGTTCTATTTATGCCATTGATCATGTTCTGTTGCGTGTTAAGATGAATCATAGGTATCGAGTTCATTTTGTTAGTTCTTGTACAACACTTATGTGGCCAATTTCATATGTGATGACCAACCTGGTGGCTTACTGATGCCTGGCTAGTTTTCTTAGCTTCTTGGACCCAGCCTTTTCTATTTTTATTGCCCAGTTATTTTCCCTTAATGATTCCCTAATGAGGCATCGGTAATTAGAGAAAAGGCTTCATTAAGTTGGTCATGAGGGTTAAAGGCCTTTGTTATTACAGAAACATTTGTGTCATAGAAGGTCTGATTGTTGCGGCAGAAATTTTGGATATCAGAAAGGGGAAATTGACATTCTAATCATTTGTTATACTGAACCCATCTTTCTTGGGATTTAGGACCTAACACTGCACATGCACACTTTTATATTATATCCTATTGTCAGTTCACTTGTGTTGTTACAGTAAACATGTCAATGTTGGAAAACCTATTACATTATCAATTTTTTCTTTTGTAAATGCATTTATATTCTGTTTGGATTCATGAATTTGAGTTCATGGGTTTTGATTTGCATCCAAAATCTTGTTTGGGATTTTTTTTTTTCTAATATGAATCTGGGTTTCAATTAAGTGCAAGATAAATACAAACACTTGAAAAAAATAGAAATACAAAAGTAACTATGTTATTTGAAATGCACATTCAACATAACAATGTTTTTGAATGTTCATCACTATCTTACATTTACATTTTGCTATTCTTTCTGTTAGCCAAGCTAGATATTGCAAATTCAATATTTGAAATCCAAATGAAACGATAAGAAATTAGGGTTCGTATTCTAATTTGATTCAACATCTTCATCTCACAATCTCTAATGGAACTTCCCTAAAACTGAATTACATTATGAATGGTTCCATTCTGAACAGGTAGGTTGACAGCCAAGAGTGATGTCTACAGCTTTGGGGTTGTGTTGCTTGAACTACTGTGTGGAAGGCGTGCTGTTGATAAGACAAAGGTTGGTGTGGAGCAGCATCTGGTAGACTGGGCAAGACCCTATCTTGGTGACAAGAGAAAATTATTCCGGATAATGGACACCAAGTTGGGGGGGCAGTATCCTCAGAAAGGAGCCTATATGGCTGCTACCCTTGCCTTGCAGTGTCTAAGCTCTGAAGCGAAAGTTAGGCCTCGAATGTCTGATGTATTAGCAACACTGGAGCAAATTCAGTCCCCAAAAACTGCAACCAAGCATTCCCAATCTGAGCTTGTTCATCCGAAATCCCCAATGAGACATCAGCCTTCTCCTCGTAGTCTAACACCTAGTGCATCCCCATTGCCATCCCGCCGGCCATCTCCACGAGTACGCTGATTAAGAACATGTCTGTAAATTTTACGTTCACTTGCATATGTTCTTGGTGTAAGATCTAATTTGAGCGTCAATCTCACAGCATTTTTTATTCCCACAAGAACAGATTATCACCATCTGCACTCCTGAAGATATGTAGCTTTTTTTTTGGGGGTAATCTGCACTTCAGTTATGTAATTATATCTCCAATGTCAATAGTTTTTTGGTGGATACATGCATTCTTAGTCCTTTCACCCAGTTAATTGCTGCGAGATTCTTTTAGTCTGTCTTAGCGGATACTGCAAACCTTGTTCCTATGTCACCCATTTGGCAAAATTCAGGATAGCAAATTTGTTTACTTGGAAAACGGTTTAATGTTCAAGGCACAGCCTCTGACAGAAAGCAGATGGAATCCACTGAACAACAATTTACTTTATTGTTTGAATGTCTGCCATCTGGAAATTCTACTTCTGCTCCACATCTTGAAAGAAGTGAGTTAATCCATTGTGGCGGAGAAAAAGATCTCACAAACAAACGGGATATGCTATCGTTGTCCAAAGAAGCAATCTGAAGATCTAATCTTCTTGTAAGTAGATAATGCAACTCAGCTGAATTGCAGCTATCCATTTTCTGTTGTAGTTCGATAAAAAAATCAGCTGCACTCTCAGTCATTGTTGGCTGGGGGTCCTACTGGAAGTGTTAATCTGGCAAAATCCTGAGCTTCTTCCACTGGTATGCCCCTGAGTTTGTTGTCAATAACAAGGTGTAGTTGCATTTTGTTGCTAAGATGTGGTTTAAGCCCCTGCGAGATTCCCATCTACACGTATCTTGATCGCTTCACAGCCTGATAAATTATAAATCATAAAATCATAGAAGCATTATTGACCTGGCCCCAAAGAGAGCCACAAGAGAACAAGTTTATCTACCGTTGCAAAAGATTCAGGATCTAAGTAGCCTCGATTCCCACTAATTTGGTATAATAAGGTGGGTCTGCTCATTCATCTCTTGGTTTAGTAATACAGATTCTAATTTTTTTTTTTTTTCATGAGATGAAGAAAAATATTATTTAAAAAAAAATAAATCTACGGAATAAATTGCTGGCTACGCATAATATCTATGAAATTTAGGACATAGATCCTGAGATGGACTGGACCCTGGTGGTGCTTAAAAGGTTAATGAGCCCAACAATCCTAAGCTCACTAATCCTGCATTTCAGATTTCAGCGTCACCGTCATTGTTCAAGTGCGGACCTGTTGGACAACTCCCGCCTCTTCGTTTGGCTCGTTTCCGTTGATCTGCTTATTCTCAATTCAATCACTTACCAGGTAATTAATACTCCAATTCCTGAATTTTTAACCATGTTGCTTCTGTTTTGTTCGATGGGATCTTTCTACGTACTTGTATTATACAATTGAATTGAGTGCACTTGGAGCTATTTTTGAGATGGGCGGCTCTGGATTTTGATCAAAGTTGTGAATTTTTTTATTTCCGTTTCCTTTACTTTGGAATAATGCAGATTATAATGATGATCATGACTATTTTTTTTATCAGTTTTGAAGAGAATGGTGCTGGTTTTAGCAATAGGAGACTTTCACATACCCCATAGGGCAGCTGATCTGCCTCCGAAGTTCAAGTCCATGCTTGTTCCTGGAAAAATTCAACACATCATTTGTACTGGAAATCTCTGCATTAAAGTAATTCGTACTTTCCCACAAGCTAATTATATTTGTTTACAAGGTTAGATTATTTCGAGCTGGGTTAATGGTTTCTTCCTCAATAGCTTTTAATATGGCTTATGTTCTTCTATTCTAATATTTTTTTCATGGTAATTTAATTCTGTTGGTGACGGTCAAGGTGCTGTTCTTTATCTTGATTTGTCTTCTCAATATCTTGGAAGAACCAGATTTGTTTCCGAGTTGAATTAGGGAACTTTGTTTTTAAAGAAATGTATTTATTTGTTTATCATTGTGATTTAGTGGATTCTGTCGTACCGTGGTAGTCGTTAGCAACTTTGCGGGGATCTTCTTTTCAATCTGTGAAAGTGAAGGTCTATAGATAAAATATTAGCGAATAAATTTATGAAGAAAATTTAGTTGTTTTCTAATCGAGTTATCAACTTCAAGTTTAATCAATTATATTCCGGAACTTTTTTTTGAAATACCTGATGTAAGTTCTTACTTGCTGGAATATTATGCTTGGCATCAGAAATGATCACACATCTTCTAGCTATGTAAGAGATGTAATGAGATATCTCAATGTGGGTTATGTTGAACATTCACTTGCATACCTGCTTAAACCAGATTCCTCTTAGTAATTTCATCAAATACCTTGCATGCAATCCTTAACTCCTCATACTTCGCATAGAAATTCAGCAATGAAGACTACACATAAGGGATTAAACCAAAAGCAGATTGTAAAATATGCAAATGATTTACTCAACCTCAGAATTCGTTATTGCTGAACGTGCTTTATATGAGAAAGTGCTAAAAAAGTGTTTGCATCGTGTAGCCCCTTTCAACAATCTTTTTGTGCAAATAAATGGTTCTTTTACGGGCTTATATTGTAGGAACAATCCTTTATAATTGAATTGGAAGAGCTAGTGCCTGCATTTTGGATTCAGGCGCATTATGTTGCCAATGGGAGTGTGAGTGGAGAAGGAGTAGATGTTCGAGGCCTACATATGAGTATGGTTGTGGTCAGGGGTGAAAATGAAATAAGCCAAACTAAGTTGAGCTTTAAAGAGCTCAAGCTTAGCTTATTATAATTTCTTAGAGTTGTAGCTTGATCTCTATTTTGAAGCTCGATCTTGGCTCTTTTATTAGAGTTAAGCTTGGCTTGCATTTAGTGTTTTTTTATTTAGTTGGTGAGCTTGACTTGCATTTAGCTTGTTTGTCAAACTCGTGAGTTTTAATATCAACTCATCATATGATTAATTGGCCAAATTACTAAGAGAAACAAAAATTCTCACTTTTATTAAATATTGTCTAAAACTCATTTAAGGTTAGACCCATTAAATTAATAATTATAATTATACCATTAATTAAATTATAATGATCATAGCTTATATAATTTATATAGTTATATATTTTTATTATACATTTTTTGATTTTATAATTTAATTATCTTATGCTTAGCCGCAATTACGCACAAATATACATAAACTGATAAATGATTTGACTCAAGAGCCTAAACAAGTTTAGTATTAGTAATCTCAAGCTAATTCATTCTTTAAATGAGTCTAAAGTTCATGTTCAAGCTCAACTGTTAAGCAAATGTACTGAGCTTTTAGCAAGATAAGTCCTGAACAACTCTCAAGTGATTTTGCTCATTTATACCTCTAGATTTGGCGGAGGGCACAAATTGGGCCCTCTTTAAAATTTAAATCTATCTGTAAAAGTGATTTATTTTTCATAAACTTCTTCCAGTTTTTCTTTCCAATTAGCAACTACTATTATAGATTAAGTAGTAAAGAGGGGAATCTTGTCATCAAATGGAAATAGGACTTATTTTCCAATATGGACTCCAGATAAGCAGCTTCATTTTCCACCTAAAAAGTTTGTAAAGGTTTTACCTCATGTATTTGTAAAAGCTTGACTAATTGATTGGTAAAGAAAAAATACAGAAACATGTCAATGCCACCACCAAAATCATGACCATGTAGAGTAAGAATACTGCACCAACGAAACAAGATGGGAAAAGGATTATTAGTGAGCTCTTGTGCACTTACTGCACATGCACACGAAGTCATTATGGTAATTGGTAAAATGGTAGATGTTGGAAGTCTGAATATCTTTTCTGGAGGCACTAACTTCCTTTTGAATAGTAACTTCTGTGTTCTTTCTATAAACAGGAAGTACAAGATTAATATCTTTTGTGGAGGCACTAACTTCCTTTTGAATAGTAACTTCTGTGTTCTTTCTATAAACAGGAAGTACATGATTATTTGAAAAGTCTTTGCCCTGATCTGCATATTACTCATGGTGAATATGATGAGGATTCACGTTATCCAGAGACTAAAACCCTCACCATTGGCCAATTTAAGCTTGGAATATGCCATGGTCACCAGGTTTTGTCTTTATTCATCTACGCCTCTGTCTTTCCTTGATCTTGTCACCTAAGTTTAAAGAAATATACAGTTACTGACACTATGCAATTTTATGTTTGTGGCTTGTTTTGCTTATGATTCAAATCTGCAGATATCTATGTTGATTTGAATTACTCTGACATGTAATATTATAGTGTTGGGAAAAATGAAAACAGTTTATTTTATTGGTATTACCAATACCAGTTGTGAGTTTCAGTTATGTTTCAACATGTGAAATTTGTCCTATCAACACGAGGACGACCTGTGCTTCTATGCAAGGACATGTTTGAATATTAAAAAAAAAATGAAAAAGAAGAGCAAAAAGACAGCTTTAGCTCTCCCTAGATAGTTGGTTCTGCCTGAGTATTGTATGCAATGAATTATTAAAAGAAAGATTAATAGTTTAACATGTACCTTGAAGATTAATAGTTTAACATGTGCCTTAGGGGCTTCAAATTCTAATGCCTGCAATAGGCCTTGGCCTACTTGGAATGTGAAAAACCCCAAATTATCGGCTATTTTCTTTGATTTGATCATTGTGAATAACATGTTCTGGGGAATATTTGGCTTCATGATAATTGTGACTATGAAAAATTGTTAATTTACTTTACCTAATATATTTTCTTCCTGCATCTGGTGGTTTTCTTTCTGCAGGTCATTCAATGGGGTGACTTGGATTCACTGGCAATGTTACAGAGGCAGCTGGTTGTTGATATCCTAGTAACTGGTCACACCCATCAGTTCAAAACCTACAAGCATGAGGGTGGTGTGGTTATAAATCCTGGCTCAGCGACTGGTGCATACAGTAGTTTCACTTATGACGTAAACCCGAGTTTTGTCCTGATGGACATTGATGGATTGCGTGTTGTGGTTTATGTTTACGAGCTAATAGATGGGGAAGTGAAGGTTGACAAAATTGATTTTAAGAAGACAGCCACTACTCGCTCACATTGACCGATGTTCTAATGAATTTGTTTAGCCCTGGGGCGTTATATCACCAGAGGTAGAAGCCTTATTTCGTTGGTAAATCTAAACTGAATACATATTGACATGAGTAAGTGTGTTCTTATTATATGTTTCAGGCGTTTGTGGAAATGGTAAACTGCTCGCATTTAGCAGTAGCTAGTGGTTTTATATAGCAAAGCTAGCAACTGAATAGTTTGTAGCCTCAGCAGTTAGTTCAACGAGAGCTTTTACATTTAATAAGAGTAGAAGTGTATGTAAAGCTAGATTTAGATGTTTATTGTAATTGTTTTCAACTAGCTCAAACCTTGAAAAACGATGAGAAACAGAAATTTTCATTACAGCAGCTTAAATTATAATTTGACGCAGCTTCAGCGTAGATTGTTCTTTTTGGCACATGAATGTCTTTTATGAATTTTCCCTGATCTCACGTTTACTAGTTATGTTTGAAAATAATTATTGCTAATCGTCTTTTTTTAATTTTTTTTAACTATACGAATATTTTCACATTTTTCAGAAGAACTTTCAGGTCACATCCCATTTGAAAATTTTAAAATTTCCGAGTGATTTTTAAATTTTTATGGATCATCCATTATAAAACTCTGGAGTGAGTAGCATTCAAATATTCAATTTTAGTGATTTTCTTATAAGATTTATAGTCATAGGTCCTCTAAAGTTTTTGAAATCAAGTTTGACAGGAGTAATAGGTATGTTAACTAAAATATAAATAGTTCATGACAGTATAAAAAAGCTTATGAAAAATGAGATTTAAAGTTGGAATGCTAATGGCTGCTATATTAAATGTTGTAATTTTACGATCAAATTAAGCAGGAGTTTCCCCAAACACTTGGAGTGCAAACAATGAGTCTCCTTCAGTCAGTACACAGTGAAGTGGTAAGCCCCGAGTCAGGTGACCTCTGGGCTGGTCAATGGTCATTCAGACCCAATGACCATCTTGTTTATTTGACCTCAGGGACCGTCTTTTGAGCTGGGTCAGCGCTCATCTAGAAGAAAAATCTGACAACATGTGCAAAATCAGTCTTGTTTATATGACCTATGGACTGGTCAATGGTCATTGAGACCCAATGGCCATCTTGTTTATATGACCTCAGGACTAAATTGCAGATAGAAAATGATCCTTTTCATGGCAGTCTCTTTATGCATCTCCAATCCTTCTCTCATAGATAACAACCAGATTTTAATTAAGATTCTAGAGCATCGACATTTTCTTTTGAGAAGCCATTGTATATCTATATGCCTCCACATAGCTAAAGCGATTGCATGTAATTCTTGAAGCTTTTGCAGCCTCAGAAAAGGAAGCAAGAAAAGGTTAAAAGAAGGTACATGAAGAGATCAAGTGTGACCACTAAACACGACATTATATTCTCTATATAACTTCCATTAATTGGTTCCACAATTCAGACCAGGTTCAATCACCCAACTTCGTAGAATTTTCATCAGAAACTTTTTTAATTTATAAGATGAGAATCTTGTGTATATATGATATATATATATATATGGAATTTGTATACGTCAAAATAGCTCCATAATCAATAAATTCAATGTTTTGTATGTATGTGTAATTCCCCTTATAACCGTACATAAGCCACATCCATATGGTAATGAACCTACGTCCAACCAACCAACTTCATTCACCCACTGCATAATTTCAATATATATATCTATACATCTATGCTTAATTTTTTACTTAATAATTTGAATTTTTCCACAAACTAAAAAATCTAAATTAGTTTTTATTATATTTTATTCATAATATATTATATGCTGCTCAAGAGGAGCACTGAATATAATAAAATTATTCTAAATAATTAATTATTTCTGCTTAAACTTTAATTTGTTATAATAAACACTTAAATAAAAAAAACAGTCATTAAATATAAAAATTCATTGTTAGCAGTGGTGAACGCAGGACCCCAGCTCTAGTGGGGCACCACTGCGTTGTAATCATAGAGCACCACTACTCCAAGTTTTTTTCAATCGCCGGGGGGCACGTACCAAGACTGGTTCCCTACGTCCGTCTCTTGACAGGCACTACTCCAAGACTTTCCAAGTGGTCGGGAGGGCACGTGCCAGGGCTGGCCCCCCCTTGCGTCCGCCACTGATTGTCAGTAACTAAGTGATATACATGCACGATAATATGATAAAAAAATTTTAAGATGATATAGCACTCGTTCTAATAGAGCAATCAATTTATTACCTCATTCTAGCTAAGCAAGCGATTTACGATTCATTTTTAATAGCCAAATTATCATTATTTGGTTGCTCTGCTAGAATTAGTCAGTAAATCAATTGATCGGCTAGCATGAGAGAGTAATTTGGTATGCTCGCTAGCACAAGGGTAGTAAATTGGTATGCTCAACTAGTAGGAGGGAGTAAGTCGATGTGCTCAGGTAGCATGAGAGAGTAAGTCGGTGTACTTGACTAGCACGAGAGAGTAAATCAATATGCTTGTTTAACACGAAAGAGTAAGTCGATGTACTCTGCTAGTATGAGAGAGTAAGTTGGTCTATTTTGCTAATACTGAGGATAAAAAATTATGAAAAAAATTGAGAGAAATAAAAGTTTTTTATTTTTAAAAGTTGTTAATATACATCCACATAAATATATTTTTGATATTCATTTGGTACGAGTATATATACTCAATTGCTAATAATTTTTTTTAATAACTTTATTTTTTTAATTCAAATATTTATTAAATTTTAATTAAAAATTAAATGTTTAATGATTAAAATCGAGAAATTTCGATATTTAAATGTATAGTATGTAAATAAATTAATGTAAAGTTGATAGGCAAATGGCTATAAAGAATTTATATAACTTATCCCAATTAGTGTGGGATTAAGCTTAGTGGGTCTATCTCTATTTATGATTGCTTAAATTAAAATAAAACTATACATTACATGTTCTTTATACATTGTCTCATAGGCAATGGAACTAAATAATAAACTATAATTTTAGCAATTAGTTGAACTAATGACAATATGTAATATATGAACTAAATAAATCTAATGAATTTAAATGAGAATCAAGAAATTAACTAATCAACTTTAATTAAATTATAGTTTAATATTTAAAATTTAAATTAAATAATAATATATT